>PNEQ01006956.1:0-18292 GCA_003012365.1 Medauroidea extradentata
TTCTTGTGCTTTAATTGTCAAAGTTAATTAACGTGTCTGTGACACAGGAGTAATTGTGTGCATAACTAGTTGTGTTGTGAGAGTTCTAGTTGATTACTGTTTTGTGTATTTCGTAGCTTTGTGAGCTATTAAATCCAGTACTTAATTTAACTCTTTTATTTGTAATTATAAGACCTCTATCCCAAAGAACTCATGGGAAATTGCCCACATATAAAGTTTGTGCTCTGAAACTTGTAACAATATTGTACCTCAGTTAAGAATGTTAAATATATGTTTCATATACGTTTCTGTGTTTTTTTTATGTCTAGTGTCTTAGTTACCTACTATGAAATTTAACTTCGTTTAAAGACTTAAAATGCAAAATATATTAATTGTTTCAACTTAAAATTGATATGGTTTAAACACTTTTGAAAAATTTACTTTAACGATCAATCGAACTAAAAAGTAAAAAATAAGTTATAGTTTAAACAACTAAAATACATGCTTTAATAGAAAACCACACTAAAAATTATAAAATAATTTCATTAAGTTTTAAATAAGAATTGAGTAGTTATGAAAAAATTCAATCAATCGTATAAAAGCGTGGGGTGCTTTTCTCAAACATATGAAGTCATGATATTGTTCATAGCATTTTGATTGTGCCACATTTCCTCCCCTGGCGGCTCAACGGTATTGCGTACCGTAATTTTCTGCAACACATCTTCCCAGTTTGGCTAGATAATGGACCACTAGCCATCAGGTTCAACAAATTGTTTCTGAATGACTGTACCCCAGCCCACGACAAACCTTCTGTGCGGCATCTATACATCTTTTCTGAACGCCCGGAGTGTTGATCGTTATGGTCTGGCCCGCCTGGCCCACTCGTTCGACGGATCTCAACAGTTGAAAATATTTTATTGACAGAATATTAGGTTGGACGTTGTGGTATGGCTGCCTGGTTATCACGTGTGTCTCGATGTCAACTGTTGTTGATATTATATCCACAGAATATTGGTAAAAGTAAAGTCCACATAAAATAAAACCTAATCGAGAAACTAAAATGTTTAAATTAATTTGTTTTCATGTATTGAAGTTTTAGTTTCTCAATAAAATCAAATACCTTACAAACTAATACCGGATACGTCTATGCTTCTTTATGTTGGAAAAACTCTATAAATAATATGAAACACTCGAGGTATGTTGAAAACACATTTTTGTAACTTTATGCGCCCTCTACTGTTTATTACCTCTATGATTTAAACTGTTGTGAACAATATCATGACTTCATAAGTATGATAAAAGCACCCCACGCTTTCATACGATAGAATGAATTTTTTGATAATTACTCTTTTCTTTTTTAAAACTTAATGAAATTATTTTATAATTTAAGTGTGGTTTTCTATTAAAGCGTGTATTTTAGTTTTTTAAACTATTAATTATTCACACATACTCAAAGGAATGTAATTAAACACGTACATGTTTGTTTACTAAGTTGCAGATGTTTTATAGTAGGAAGGTGTAGCACGAGCTACAATTCTGGAAAGATTTGTGTAGTATTTTTAAAATGTCCACTTCAATAAAGAAAATCTAATACAGTAACAACGTAATAAATATCCGTTAAAGGGACTTTTCTACCATGTTCGCGTTTTCAGAAATGTAATGGACTTAGTTAAAATTTGCATAAAATATACGGGTATTGTACAATTGTATTCTTTATCAGACCTACAAGCGAACTTCATTAAAACAATTATTATTGAAAGTTTATTTGGCATATGATATTGACATTTATCAATTTATTTTATGTTATGAAACAC
Organism: Medauroidea extradentata; assembly: GCA_003012365.1. NCBI lineage: Eukaryota > Metazoa > Arthropoda > Insecta > Phasmatodea > Phasmatidae > Medauroidea > Medauroidea extradentata. The sequence goes on from PNEQ01006956.1 coordinate 1,794, forward strand.
GAGGGCCAAAGTAAATTACGGATTTGTTTGTTGTACTTCAGCAAGTGTATTTCTTAAAGCTTATTCATATGCAAATCATAGCAAATACCCACGTGAAAAAAAAAACATTTTATTTATGCAGAACATGAATGTTTATTATCAGCCTATATGAATACGAATTTCGTGTTACACTTATGCGCTGTTTTCTTCATCTGAAGCTTTACTTTATTCAGTTTAAGTTATTTTGAATGTGCATACAGCATAATCATTATAAAACGACTGTGTTTAGTAAATATTGAAAATTTCTTTAGACGTCGCTTTTCTATTACGGCAATACTAAATAGTTTTTTTTACATTGATACAAAAAACCTCGTATCTTATAGATTTGAACGCTTTGAAAAAAATTAAAACTAAGAACTGCCGTACAATGCCCAATTCTAAGTAGCCGTTATGCAAAATAATTCACCGTTCGTTCGCAAAATTTTTTCCCCTTTATTTTGGCTTATTTTCGATACAAATTTGGTACTACTTAGGGTGCAAAAATCGGAAAAACTAAGAGTTTTACTGCTATAATATTAGATACAAACTATGACAAATTTGTAACAAAAAAGTAGGCAATATTTGATATTAATATTATGTTACTTTATAAATAATATGTTCATAATCACTGTAAGCTACCTGGCATGGCCTTAACTCTGGATATTGTCCATTTTGGCTTTCATAGGTCATGAATTTTGTTTACCTTTTGGCGTGTTCAATCAAATGAAATATAACATGTCTTATTGAAGGACGCTAATATGCAGAATATATCTATAGGGTGTGGGGGCTGAAAGTGAATTTAAAGTAGGGTGTATAGATTTGATAAGTGCTTTCAGTGAAAGCTTACGTAAGGATGGTGACTGAAAGTAACGTTTCGTTGTGGGTACACTACTGCTGTACAAATAGCAACGATTGTCCAGTTTAGTGATCAGTACTATCATTATTGTACCAACAATATTCCGTTCTGTACAAAAATACAAGTTTAATATTATTTTTACACGTCATATTACGACAAACGACAGTAGGGTGGGATTCATAGTCCTAACTAAGCAACTTCTTGGCCAAGTCGCTCTCATATGACGTCTCAAATTCCTATTCAATGCCATAAACCTTTCTTAAGAGCTTTCTTAAGCAGAAGGCCTCGACGAAGACAACCTTATTTTCAAATGGCTGCAGAGCAGATATTTCTGTTGCATAGTCACTGCATGAGAAAGTCGAGGTTTTTCTTACGTCTGCAAACAAAGAATGTCTTGGCCATATTCCGTAGCGATATGACGTAACGTGAAAAAAGCAAATTTAGGTAGTTTTTGCTAATAGCGGAGTGTGATTCCGTGGCTATTTGAGTAGGCAATGCAACTTCAGTTGAATAAAGTTATGAAAACAATTGCAACAAAAGAGATTGTGATTTTATGTTAACTTAAGCAACGTCAAGTCGCTCTCGTATGACGTCACAAATTCATATTCGATGCCATACAAGCAGCGAATTAGTATATTTGTAAAATTCTATGAAATATTCTACCGTTAACCAAACTGGCAATCAAACACGAGGTTAGAAAGAGGTTCGTCTTTGTATTCAGCAATAACAGTCCCCTAAGTCGCTCACCTAAAGTATCGCAATATCAAAAAAAAATATATATCAATTCAAACGTAAAGCTAAAATATATTTAAGAATTTACTATTGGAAGAAATTTACTTCATAACTGATCTTCACTGCTATGCAGCAACCATTACTAAGAATATATATTTAAATCGGTTACGCTTTGCTTATTTTCTATCACATCCCTATGTTCCTTCAGTATTTCCAGAAATATTTTTACCTCCAGAGGCATGTAATATCGCGAATAGGCTTTAATTCAGAGATTTTTCCGCGGGTAGAAAAGAGGGGGGGGGGTGCTATTCTAAGTTTCTTTGGGGAGGGAGGGGTGATGAGAGTACAAAAAAATGTTGTCTTTAAGTTCTGTGAGTTATTATTAGGTACGTAAACATTAACTTCATACCTAAATATAATATTACAAAAATACAAAGCAAAACTAACTAAATATTTAAATTATAGATATTAATAATGAGAGAGTACGAAAAATTTTGTCTTTTAAGTTCTATCAACTAACGTTACGCTCATAAATATTAACTTAATATAGAAATATAATATTAAAGAAACAAAGCAAAATTAAACTAAATATTTAAATTATAGATATTGATGTATGTTTACTGAAATCGAATACGACGAATATTTTGGCTGCATACAAATCTACAGTTTTTTTCAAGAAAGTCTTTAGTAGGAATCTCTGGAGCCTCAATACGAATCATCATGCAATGGAATAGAGTCCCTGGTAGCATTCTTCTTTCTGTCTTGTTCAAAATTCTGTTCATTGTACTGAAAGATATCTCCACCGAAGTTGTTAACACAGGAATTGTAAGAATAACTTCGCGCAGAGCTTTTGTAACTCGCAGTATCCCACATCAACCTCCAGAAGTTTTGCCACTGGACTCTCGCCTACTTTGAATTCCCCACTCTTAAGCATGGACTGCATAAAAAATTGAAAGTATTTCAAGTCTACGGTTACACCTTGGACTTTGAGCATTGGAAAGTTAGCGCAAAAATTACTCACTTTGCTGGCTTTTAAATCAAATAGCAACTGAAAGGTCCCATACCGACTTGAAAATATAAGGATCTCTACAGATCTGTCATTGAATCGGTCTTTAATTTCTTGAAGAACACTTCCACAGTATTCTTTCATACCTCTGAATATATTTTTTTTTGTATCTTCATCAACAACCAGGTACACTTCAGATCCAAAATTCTCACTTATTTCACTTCGGACACTATGTTGTAAGTCGCTGTTAATGTCCTCACACTTGTCTGCAATGTTTCTTAATTGCAATTTCGTTGAAGTAATTAGAGGAATGACTTTGCTCAAACTCAAATCCTTTCCTTTCAAAGAATTACTGTGGTAAGAGAGTGCACTGACTAGTTCACTCATCACATGACAGGTAATGAGAAAACTCTCATTTCTGATTTCTAGCAAAATGTCCTCTGCTAATAATGCAAGGTCTGCTCCTTCTTTGTGGATGTGCTCACAAGCCATCAAAATAGACTTTAAGCAGCTGAGGACAGCATTCACTATCTTGTAGTGGGACAACCATCTTACTGCAATTCATTCTAGAACTTTGAGAACTGAATCATTTACTACTGCTTGAATTATTTCATGCAAGATATTTTCTTTTATAAGCGACTTGCTAAACCGCTTATAGATGTCGTTCCAAACAAGAAAATACCTATTCACTTTCTGACTTTTTATTCCTGCAAGAAGCTGCTGCGAGGGACATGATGTGTTCTTTACAGAGTATTGTAAATAACTTCCCTGTTTGCCATTAATTAAAGCTTCCTTCTCACACCTCCAAAATTTCCAGCCATATTAGAAGCACCATCAAATCCAAATGCAATAATATTAACATAATGTAAATCAAGAGCATCAAGTTTTTTGTCAATTGCATCTGCTATAGTTTCTACCTTTCCATTAGGAATTTTTACTATTACTAAGAACTTTCCACAACTCTAAACATAGTGTTTAGCTTCATTTCATTTCTCAATGAAGTACTTTCATTAGCTAAAATGAAGAACTTCTTGTTTTCTTTTAACGTCGCCTTTAATTATTCTTTCAAAACTTCGCCCATACAGACCAACAGCTCACAGATGGTATCCTTGCTGCAATAATTCGATCTATCACTCAGGGCATTTCTCCACGTACTAAAATCTTCATTTAACTTGTCAAGAAGACTTTCAATCAAACTGTTATATATAGTGGTGTGAGATACTCCTTTCTTTACCAAAAAGTACTAGCCTAGCAAAAGTGTTGCCAAGGCCTTCCTATTTATGTCTCTAACACTTTCACTTTGTTGAATAATTTGTGTATGAAAAGGTTTCTTCATAGCATGTCTTCTGAGGTTCTCTATTTCTACACTTACAGCGTGAGCTGAAGAATGTTAATGCTTTTCCAACTTTCCATTCTTTCCTAATGCTTTTCTGAAAGATGTAAATGGAACAGTGATAAACACTCCTCCTGTCTTTTGCAGAACTTTTTCATAAACATTCGTGAAGTTTTCACAAAGTTTACAAAATGCACCTCTTTTTTTCTTCCTTGCAGATCAGCCAACTGTTTTCGGTTCCCGATTTTTGTTGCAGTGACGTACACCTTTGTCGAATGATTTCAATAGATGTGGGCTGGGTAGTTCTGCACCTTCATTTGCAAAGAATTTCTGTTTGGTCGGCTGACTTGATGATGATGGTCCTGCTTCCACTCGCGGTTTTTGATTAGGTCCTGCCACTTTGACATTAAAATATAAGTCTATTGTTCTTTCCACTATTCACATCATGTCGATTCCACTAAAACCAAAGAGGGAACCCTTGTAAGTGGTAACAGAAACAGCTTTTAATTAGCACAACAGTGTAGAGTATCAAACACATAAAGTATTCACATGATGCAGTGCGGGTGCAAAATTATGTAAAATATAAAATGTCAGGAACTGAGGTTTGAATGTGGTGGTGGTTACAATAATAGAGTCGGATATTGATGAAGTGTGAAAGACATCAAACTGTACAGGAAACCACACCTTAACACAAAATAGTTTCACATCCTCATGCTCTGAAAATCACATTTAGACATACACAAGAAAAGAAAAGCAAACACAATGAACTGAGTCCTATCAACGTGGCCTTATCAAGGATGATAGGTTATTAAATATTGGACAAGAAATACAATAACCAAACACCACATGAAAAAAAAAAATACTAAAATAAATAATTGCAACATGATTTTCATAATAGTTGCTAAAATCCGCCAAAATTATTAATTAGTCTAGCCAGCCGGAAATTAAAGAATTAGTAATCTCTAATTTGCTCAGTTCTGAAATATCTTAAAATTTGAATGGTTCAAAAGTGCAGCAACTTTGATAGGTCATGCAATTCTGAGCAACAACTCAATACGTGTGTGGGATTTGCGGGCAAATGGTTGTTTGATCAGTCGTAATGCTGCACTTTTGGACCATAAATTAAAAAAATAAACAGGGCTTTATGTAATACTTTACAGTGAACCATGTATACCACTTGGTTGCTTGGCATCTAAATTCGTTAAAGTATAATAGGTCGTTCGCTATAAACGTAAGATTTTGACGAAGTTGCTTTGTTTTATTCCAGGATTTTTACTTAATATATGGAGCTACATTTGGTAACTCTCTTTCAACCGCTCAATAAAATCATTTTTAATGTTGAGGTATAAGCAGTAACGGCCTGAGAATGCGTAAAATGGTTATCTCAAATGTTATGTTTATCGTAAACGAGCTAGACAAACAAATATTATAAAGACATTGAAAATGTTAAAACGAATATGTGGCAGAAAAGTTTAATCAGTATACAAAATAATTTATTAAGGCAATATTTTCACAGGTGCGTATTGGTTCACTATGTATGTACTTACAGGTCTACAGTAAAGTCTGCAACAGCAATGAACGCACTTCATGTTTTTAAACGAGACTATACCAGATAGACCAGTCAACAACCAACACACACTCAGATCTGTCGGACAATATACTTTATTTACCTTGCTGACGAACAACGCATAGGGCAGGGTCTACAGGCAAGAAGTGTTTTCAAAGAGCTTGTGAAGGTATATATCCCTCTCGACTCGAGGAAAAACCAAAGATAAGTAAAGGATGTCATGCACGCACATCTCCATATATTGGATATAATTTTATGTTTCAATAATTATTGGTTCATGTAGAAGGCAATGAGACGTGACCGTCTCAGGAGTGAGTATTAAGTGACGTCATTGTGGACGAGACGTGTAAATATACACTATGCTAGGGAAAGTGTATTAAAGGATATCTATTATTATATCAATGTGTTATAATATAGGGATTTTGAATGCAATGTTGTTATACTCATATATAAAGGTTTGCCTCTCCATATTGACACAAAGAATGTGAACATACTTGAACTAATCTGGCTTCTGACCAGATTCATTGTTAATTGACTTAGTTTGCTAGCAAATAACAATCAAGCTTTCATATTTACAAAGAGAACAGTTCATGCAACAATAACATCGATTTTGGTCCTCTGGGTTTAATTATCCCTAGTGTTATCATATGTAAGTTTATATTTCAAGAACTGTGGCACGCACAGATCAGCTGGGATTCAAGTACTATCTTCAGAACTGTTTCACAAGTGGAAAAGTTTATACGAGTTATTACCTCAAGTCAACCAAATACATACCGACACATGTTTGTTGGGCGATGAAATACGTTACTGGCAAAATCATTGTCAAGTTTGTCTGTGCAAAATTCAAGGTAGCTCCGGTAAAAAGGTTTCGTTTCCCCATCCAGAGTTCTGTGGAGCTGTCCTATTATCCAGCCTGCTCAAGAAGGTTCTTTTTGCCTTAAACCTGACATTTTCCCAGGTATACTTATGGACAGATTCAACTTTAGTTCTAGCTTGTATCTCTGTTATTCCTTTTCGGTGGAAGACTTGCTTAGTTTATTATGTCGCAGAAATTCTGGATAATTCGTCAGTCAGTAACTGGCATCATATGACATCAAAGTACAATCCTACCGATATGATATCTGGACGCATTAGCCCCTTCTCTCTGGCAGCAAGCTCACCCTAGTAGAGAGGACCGTCCAGGTTGCTTTGAGACATAACTGCGTGGCCAACTACAGGTGTCAGCGTAGACTTGGATGCCATTCCTGAAGGAAGATCAGTCACAACTGTATTGATGATTACTTCTGTTGAAGTTGAACTTATAATATGCTTCTCTTCACATAGGCAGTTAATGGCAATGATAGCATACTGCAAATGTTTTTTTTCCTATAACACCGGGAATCCTTCAGATGAAATAAAAACTGTTTTCTTTGTCTGCACAGTAACTCAGGGATGCTCTTATTACGTGTGTCATAATGGCTCCAATAGCTGAGTTTTCCATAGAAACAGAAAATGTTAAGATTATGAAAGACTGTGACAGCAATAGTAGATTTACAGCATCAAATACTTTTGTAGGTAAGGACTAAATTCTTCGTGTTGGTGGATGGCCTTAGCATTCTTGTTTATAGCAGGACAAGAAGCACAAATTATACTTTAACACCAATTGACTAAGCTGATGAGGAATATTAGCGCTTGTTACATGCAGGTGTTCAACTGGTACACACTTCACTTAGATAATGCATCTATATAGTGAATGGGAAGAATGTCATTCAGCGCATACTGCATCATTGTTTAGTTTGCCACAAGTTCGATGCAAATACAGTACAGCTACTGATGGATCAGTTGCGAAGTTAGATCCAGACAGCACATTCACGAATATTATTGTATATTATGCTGACTACTGTATATAAAGGCAGAATCTCGACGATCTGAAGCTAAGATCAAGTGCTACATTGCAGTAATTATTTATTTATCGACGAAAGCCATACACCTCGAAATATTGAGTAATCAAAGCAGTCAAGTCTCCATTGCAGCATTCAAGAAATTTGTACCTCGATATGGTCATGTTAAGTCAGATCTACTCTGATAATGTAACTGATTTTATCCGAGCAAACAAGAACTCAAAATTCTCTTCGAAAGTAAGCAGCACCAAGACGTTGAACCTGCATTCATTTCAAAGGAGGGAATACAGTAACACTTCATACCTCATAGATATGCTCACTTTGGTGGATTATGGGAGGCAGGTGTAAAGTCCTTCAAATATCATCTTCTATGAGTGATGTGATCAACCTTCTTCACATATCAAGCATTATTGACCATAAAAGTGCAAAAAAAGCATGCCTAAATTATAGACCTTTGACTCCATTGCCTGCAAAGTCTCAAACAAAGAATAATGTATCAAATAATTGTTCTCTTTATAAAAACCGTCTTTCAATTTCTAAGAATGTTATACCGTGAAGCCGATTTTTGCTTATCGTATTTAAATGTTCTATCTGATTTAACTTATGATGAGTACCACCATCCAGATATTTTGCGTCACATGTTCTATAAATTTGCATATGGTTAGTTTTAATATTTAATTGATCTGAGTTATTAAGTTATTGTTATTTTGGATGACATTACATAAGTAGTTTTAAGTGAGCTTAATATTAATGCATTTTTAATAAACAAGGAAAACTAAATTATAATAATTATAGTACAAGGCGCCGAAATTATATATTACGGCCTTATAACTATTTAGGATAATTTCGTTTGTCTTTAAATTTTGGTTTCAACTTTGCAGGTCACTTAGAGGTATCGTATCATATCGTTGTTGTTTTTTCTTAGACCGTAAATGGTTCGTTTCAAGCAGCTGGTTACTTGTGATGCTTCCTTGATTGAGATAATAGTAGGTATATGAAAAGTACTGGAATATATTTAACACAGTATTTTGCTCCCTCCCTTGCGTATTTTGAGTGTCTTACATTCCATACAAATAAACGTAAACCGGAAAACAAATATTACATAAACTTTTTCTCCAAAATTATTTACTGGACTCAACAAATCACGTGGCCGCGATACATGATTGCACTCCTGGAATAATTTACGTAGATGCAGGACGAAAAACCCTTTTGTCTAAAAATAGACTGTATGTCATTCACAATCCTATCCTGACAGAACCTCATATTCAGTAAAGGTGTCTTAGTTTACAGGGCAAGTGCGTTGACAGAATACACAATTTATTTCTCGCTATAAAGAATAGAATGGTTAAAGCAATTAGAAATGTGTCGTTTTAAAAAAATAATTCAGCTCATAATGAAAAACTTTCTCGCTTTCATCCATGTAACTTCAATGGAAAAAAAGTTCCTCACTGACCAACTTTTTAATGTTCAATTTTATAATCAAACGTGTATTAAATAAGAAAAAAATTATTTACATATAAGAAGGAACATTTTTAGTCTTCTGATTGTTTCTTAGGTGTCCAGATATATAAAAGTACGCAGCATTAAAATTTTAAAATAATTTTAAAATTAATTCTTAAATAATGACGTTGAAGCATTTTGACCTTCAAGATTATTTTATTCTGTGAAGTAATTTTATAGTTACTAAATGAGAATCTCTTATTTAAAAATTTACTATGATACAAAACATCATGAAATAATTTGAACTGTGTTGTTGAATTTTTGTTAAGTACTATCACAGACTGTTTATTTTTCAAAGACTTATACTCACAACCTAATTTTCTGTGAATTATCTGTGTGCTAAGAGCAAATCAGTTGTAAGCAACACTATGAATCAAAATTATATTAGTTTATTTTTTAACAACGAGAAATATTTGTAATGTACAATCAAAATAACAATAGTATTACCTCTTGTAACATACCCAGCTGCAGTATTTTATATGAAAGAAGAACGCATTAAGAAAACTATGTGCCTTATATCAAGTTCATTGTCATTGTAAATTTTATGTTTATAAGTTATGTTCTTTGTGATGTATTAAGAAATTTATTTTTAAGTTGGTTTTTTTAAATACAAGACATTCCGAAGAAAGGATTATGTTGCAGCAGCGTTATTGTAACACCTAAATGTCCGGAATTTGGACACGTCGCACATGGATTTTGTACACGAAAAAAGAAGCCTAACAAACTGATTTAAGCAATTTACCACATACCTAATCTTAGCCACTTAATTACAACTCGCTAAACGAGACATTAGTATATTCTTCTTTTGTTAGCTTATTTCAAGTAAACTCGTTACAAATAGGTCAGCAAGTGATTGCCTAACAGACCTGAATACAAGAAAATAATTTCACGAACAAATCACACATCCTGCCGATTGCCAATAACTAACAACAGGAATAATATTAATACTCTTTCTTGAGATTTCTCCTACCTTATTATTACAAAACTCGAAGTATTATCAATAACAATGAAACATAGGGTTGAAATACACAAAAACATAAACAACACAAAATTGAAACAATTCAAGCAAAATACACAACTTTACACAAAATAATATCGGGAGCCTAAATACTTCTAGAATATTTCTACATAAATTTGTAATATGATTAAAGAAACCAATAATCTCGTATAAGCCTTTGTTAGCGACAAATTTTAATTTACTAGTAACGAAAGAGTTTTGACCCAATAGTATATGTAGATTATAAACGTTGCTACAACGTTACAGCCAGACCAATAAATTCACAGCAACATTCCTGCGACATTGACAACATTTGGAACGTGTCAAACAGACTCGCAACGAAAATGAAACAATGCGACGTTGCAGCAAAGTTTCTGCAACCAGGCATGCAGTACGGGAAGGCCTAATTTTCAATAAATAAAGCATAAAGGGAAATTGAGACTTTTGTGTGTTGAATGTTTCTGACAGAATTTGAACACTTTAAGATGTTTATAGTGATGTCATTCACTGGCATAATTAAAGGAAGAGGCCCAAAACTGTGAGGTTAGAATGATAAATTAAAATTCAGTGACTTTACAACCCTTTCAGTAAGAACAATACAGTTTCCTGAGGATTATTAATAATTTAAAAATAATGTATTGTTTTGTCATACGTCAAGCATGTGCTAGACACACTAAACGAGTTCTTAGTATGGTACTAGTTTGAACTGACATATATTTAAGCAGTAAATGAGTAAAATCTGTCATCCTGAGAAGAGAAAAAAAAACCTACTACCGATTATAGCATGCACGGACGAAAACAATATTCAATTTTTTTAATAATCCTGCGGAAAAATTATTTATAATATTTTAATATGTCTGCTGGTCTGGCATAATAATTAATTGTGATAACTGGGTACACATAGACGTTACTCTATAATTTTCGTAATAAACACATAAAACTGACTATTTATTTCTTTTTTGGGCTATCCTACAATAAACCTCGTTAATGTGATACATTTATTAATTAATGAAAACACTTTAAATTCAAAGTCTTTGTTATCTAATATTTTAAACCAATTAGAATGGTGAAAATAATGAAACAAATATATCATCCGAAGCGCGTTTCGATGCTATACAATATGCGAAAGATTTAACATCAAAATTACAATTTGTAAATTTTTTACTGTGGCAACAGCTCAGGCCAAAACAAGGGCAGTGCTTATGGCAGTTACCATGCGTGTAAAAGAGAGACTGAATGCCACAGGGGTAGCATAAGGTCAGCATTTGGTCGAGGGATGTGAAACCAGGAAAAGGGGGGGGGGGGAGATAATAAGCAAATTACCCAGCTGCCATACTGCTTTTACCTCAAAAGTACACATCAGACTTTTTTTTTAAGTTAAATGAATGTATTACTCTTTAATTGATGTTCTAGGTTGAAAACTCTATATTTTAGCCCCGTTTACACACATCCTAATTAATTTCCTAATTTTTGAATTTCGTCGGCGATATTGTTTATAGTCTCATCAAGAGTTTGTTTGGTTACAATTCACGACCCTTCTAACATATTTGCTGAATGCACATTTAATTCCATTCTGCAATCTAAGCATGAGACGCTTCATAGTCAATAAGATCATATACCAACGTTGATGTTTAAAAAAGTATATCTCTATTGTCTTCAATGCCCGGGAAGGAAAATTCTCTTGAAGTGGAGGTTGTTTCTTCTTCACATCTTGGACAATTCCGTATCAAGTTTTCTAATTGTGTAGGCAACCAGATCTGAATTATTTAAAATCCTTTGTGCCTTGCATGTATGTATATTAAGTTTCATAGTTGTACAAAATTGTGCAAGTAGATGAAGTTTCGAGTGGAGGAATTATTGTGATGCTTGCTAAAGTTAATTGGAGTAATAAGCACACAATTGATTCACCAAAGACGATAATATGATAATGTGGGAGAGAATGGCGCCCCAATATACATATGTTAGTGAAGTGAATGGTTTGAGGTTGTAAAAGACTCACCTGAGAATGTTGAGCAGGTGTACGGGGAAGAAACAGACGGCGAACATAACGACGACAGCTACCAGCATCTTGGCCGCCTTGCGCCGGGACCGCAACTGGCTGTCTGTCGTCGTGTTGGCGGTAGCACATAGTGTGCCCCTCCGGCCGCCGGTGCCTAGGCCTGCCAACAATCGTAACTCAAACCCTTCCACATCCGGCCACTGGAATGTAGAGCGATCAACAAAATACCATACCACTCAGTCCCATTCACATCCAATCGCAAGTACCCAGACCGGCTACCAGATGCCAAACATCACTCACATCCAGCCGCTGGAATCCAGACGTGCACACAACCACACAACCTAAGACCATCCACATATGTCAGATATAACACAGAACTACCAACAACCACCAAACAACAGATTCCCATTTACATTAAGTCACCAGAGTCCATGCCTGAACACGACAATTTTGTGTACTCTCTCTCAGTAGCAACTTGAATCATTTGCTGTTGCTCAGGTGAGTGAGTAGCCAGCTGTGCATGTAACACACTAAAGGTGGAGTCAGCAAGTGTTATCTTAGTTCGATATTAGTTCAGAGTTCTCAAAAACGAATTATACTAACACTCATCCAATCCACGTGTCAAATGCTCAAATGTGCAGTAATTTGTCTTGTACCCTAATTCACAAAATTTCTGGACTCTTAGTCTAGTAGTTATATAATTGTGACACTAAGGCCGATATTCCTAAACGTTTTTGTAAAGGTTTAGGAACACCTCTTGACTTACCTGTGTCTATTCTGTGACTTTTACTTCGATTAAACTAACAACGCCTGCGCAGTACGCTCTGCCCTACTGGCGGCTACACAAGTTACAACGTATTTTACCGCTGCTGGCCGAAAAAAATTGTTCTTAATAAAAAGAGAGAAAACAAAAACATTCGAACCACACAGAAAATGAAACTTTGTGCAGCGATATTATTAAGTAATAACCCACTAGCATTTTAAAAACCCAAATATTCCAAAATAAATACATTTGTGATTATCAAAGCATTTTATTTTTAATACTTTCTTTTCAAACGCTATTACGTAACTCATTCGGCAACTCAGGCACTGAGCCGTTGAACCATCAATTATTTTCTTCGGGTTCGAACCTAGGTCGCTCAGATTTTTTTTTCTACTTTTTTTTTCTATAGCACAGTAAGGTAAAACTAAAATTAGTGTTTATTTCCAATAATACAGTTTTTAAGCATTAAAATAACTCCATAAGAAAAAAAATAAGTTGACATAAATAATGGACCAGGTTGAAGAAAATACATTCCCCCCCCCCTGCAAATTACAGTCAGTCTTAAGGTGGATTCACAATGCCCCGACGAGGTCGACATAACAGTTCTTTAAGCAAGACAGCCACGACGATTCTGGTATCGTTCATAATGCTCCGACATGCCGACATGCGGCTCGTCGTGGATGGCAGTCGGCGATACCGAAAGTAGAAACCACTATATTTTACTGAATGTATTAATTCAATCAATTTTTTTCATAAAAGCACGAATGAAATTGTAAATTGAAGGAATGTCGGAAATAAATGGCAACACAAATACAATGCATAATCTTCTTCGCTGAAATGAAAGTACATTTAGAAAAAAAATTGGTCATTTATTATCTATTTCCCGTCAACCTAGTTGCTTTGTTTATAAAGAAGCAATGAGTATCTGGCGCGAAAATAAACTGAAGCCAAGGTACATTCAGGGAAGGTTTTCGGTTTTCGATGTGTTATTGTAAACAAAACATTTTAAGGATGCAAATGAAACATACCAAGCTATTTCAGTTGCAAGTAAATTTCGTTTTGTAATGTTGCACTTCCATTCGCTGCAAGGCTCGACACGACGAAAATTAGAAATAGAATCTACTTTCTTCGGGCTGTCGGGGCAGTCATTTTGTCGGACTGATCCTTTGTATTGGTTGCTGCTCATATTTTGCTGTGTCGGGGCTGTTGCGTCGGTCTCGTCGTGGCATTGTGAATCCACCTTTGTGGAAACTGCTACTGGCGTAGTACTGAATAAAATGACTTTATTTATACTTAGTGCTCAAAAATATAAAGAATATTGGGCGTACGATCAACAAGCGCTTTATGTAAACTAGCCTACTAAGAAAACAGTTATTGTTGTATACTGTTGACTGCAACATTTTATGAAGTACAATACGTTTCACTGACATTCAGATGTTGATACGATGCTGGCATTTAGAAACATTCAAATATCTTTAAAATACATTTTCGTATTAAAATATTTACTAGTAAAATAAAAATAATTTAATTTACATGTTTACGTGAAGTACTCGTTGCACTTAATCTGCGTTACGTCATGTTACAAAAATTAGAAATAATTAAACGTGTTTCCGCTATATTCACCTACAAAAAAATATAACTGTGACGGAATGTTTTCGAAACAGCTAGCATGCTATAAATATAGTACTTAAGCTTTAAAATTTGTAAAAAATATCTCCATGCTCATGTCGTTGTAATTAAAAATTTAGTTTAATATATAACAACTAGTTACAGATTCATAAAATTCTTATTCAGAAAGCTGTTTGTAGAACATAAAATCTACTCTCTGATTCAGTTCCTTTCGAATAGAGATGATAGTACATTTAATAGGCGTGCCAATGCTGTTCTTAATTAAATATTTTTTCGGTCCTTTGTCGCGAGGAAAGTCTCAAGTTAGGTGACCACACGAAAACAGTAACAACATACATTCTGCAGCTCGGGTAATTTTTTTAAAATTAATCACACATGTATACTAATCTGCGAATGTTTTATTCATTTATCAACCACCTTAACTTGTAAGGCTGCTTTCTTCAATGTGGATGCAAATAAACTGAAAAATGTTCACGTTGATCATCTAGATTTAAACATGTGAATCGATATCTTTGTTTGTTCAGGTGATGCTGTCTTCCAACATAGCGAACCCACAACAATAGGAACTAATTAAACCAATGTTTGAACAATAAAGTTTCTAAAATTAAATTTTCTTAGAGTCGGCACAGTGGTTATAGAAATAAATTATTTATTCATGACACGAAATCTTGGAAATTAGAGGACGTACAATTTATAAACACAGAATCGTCAAATAACATTAAAAACATAATTCCGACCTTACTTATGCGATAAAGAGTGTGTTAATTTAACGTGGCGATAGCTTATCAAACATATGTCGAAATATGTTTTAAAATTTTTCTGCGAAGTGAATTATAGTGGTAGTAATGTTAACCTGAAAATAATCGCTATGTAATGTGTTAATATGAAGCAAAATAACAATCTGAATAGTGTCAAAACAATAAAATATCAAGAAGTTTATTTTATAAAAAAAAAAAAAGATTTTTAAGTCAATTATAATCTGAAATTTGTTTCATGGATACATTTAAATTACATCTTCGATTAACATTTTTATAAACTTTTTCTCGTGATACTAATGCAATCTATACACAGTGATCTTGTGTTTAAAACTAAATACGATATGCATAAAAATACGTTTGTATCAATTCGCTGTACGAAGAACTACATCTGTATCAAGTTGGAGGATTTCGGGTGCATGGTTAGTGTAGGTATATCAAGTGATCAAGAAAACGTAATAAAATGGCCATAGTTTTGATAATATAAACAAAACATTAACAACATACAAAGATTGTCATGTCACTTTACTACCGCAAGCGAGGGTGACTTTGGGACGTTACACAAAACTGCTTTTCGCATTTATGATAGCTGTAATTGAAAAAATTCTTGCGATGTTAATTCGTACAAAGTTTGATAACGTTCGCTCCATATTTTCGAAATCTTTGTAATGTGGAGGAGAAATTGAGAAACACAAAAAACGGGCAAGGGTAAGCAGGTTTTATGAAAAGAAAAAAAAATCCTTTGTGACCTTGCATACGTGTACACGTCACTAATGTAGCTAGTTTTCTGCTCGGGGCGTCATGTAGTGCGCGGAGCTTCGGTAATTAGCAGAATATTTGAAAACTGCTCATCATGTATAAGTGACCTCTGCTTAGTAATATCATTTAAAGAACATTACACATGTGTATACCAATTTCAGGTTCACCAGTAATCATTCAAGCATATTGTCAAACGGTCAAAATGGCAAAAAGGGTGTTGTGCGTTGCTGTTCAATCATTGAAAACGTGGCGCAGAATAATTTATAGGGTACAGACGTGTAAAACTCAGCTTTATCATCAACATTACTTCTATGTATCGTAGATGTGAGTGTTCGGCGAGAAGACCACACGGCAGACTCGCGTCTGGAGGCTTGGGCATCAATGTACCGTAGATGTGAGTGTTCGGCGAGAAGACCACACGGCAGACTCGCGTCTGGAGGCTTGGGCATCTATGTATCGTAGATGTGAGTGTTCGGCGAGAAGACCACACGGCAGACTTGCGTCTGGAGGCTTGGGTATCTATGTATCGTAGATGTGAGTGTTCGGCGAGAATACCACCTGGCATACTTGCGTCTGGAGGCTTAGGCAACTATGTATCGTAGATGTGAGTGTTCGGCGAGAATACCACCTGGCAGACTTGCGTCTGGAGGCTTAGGCAACTATGTATCGTAGATGTGAGTGTTCGGCGAGAATACCACCTGGCAG
>PNEQ01006957.1:0-18291 GCA_003012365.1 Medauroidea extradentata
TCCTTTAATGCTGGTCGACAAGTATGACCTCTGTGACCACGGCATGTTGTAAGAACCAGAACACCAGCTGATATGTCCTTTAATGCTGGTCGACAAGTATGACCTCTGTGACCACGGCATGTTGTAAGAACCAGAACACCAGCTGATATGTCCTTTAATGCTGGTCGACAAGTATGACTTCTGTGACCACGGCATGTTGTTAGAGCCAGAACACCAGCTGATATGTCCTTTAATGGATCTTTTGTTTGCAAATAATAAATATATGATGCTTCTTACTGGCAAAATTTAATTTGATTCGGACATGTAAAATAAATAACTTGTTGAGTTTTTGCTTTAGTTTCCTTACTCAAAATTGATAATGCATGCTTTTCGAAAAACTTTTAAATGTACAGAATGTGTACGTATTGGTTGAATGCTCTATTTTGTCGCATTGCCGTAGACTAGGACCGTTCGTAAATGTGATAAAACATAATCGAAGCAGAAAACTTCAGAAAGAAATAATATTCTGTAGTTACACAATTCCAAACTTACTCTTTGCGTTCCTCCTTTTATTTATACTAATAATTATTTATTATAGATAATTAAAGTGTTTGGACAATTACGAATTTATACTGTTTGATTATTTTGAGAGTATAAGAACGGTCGTCTTTTCCATCAATAAATATACACCTGATATCAGTGTCTCTTCACGTGCTAACATATATATTTAATTAGAAAACTTGTTAGTAATCATTCGCCTGAGCACACATTGCTCACATAGTGTAAATCATGCACAACATACTCGTCTACGGTTTTCTACAAAATAAAAAATATAAAAAACAGAGTACAATTTTTATTTGTAATGCACTCTTGTCGAATTTCCTCTCCAGAAATGTTTTTTTTATTATTAATTTCCCAATGGATGCAATCATTTCCCAATCAAGAAAATTCTTTAGGTTACCACCAACCACCAGGACTATTTCATGAGAATGCGAGGCCTGGGTCAGTGTAAATGGGAGCCCTCTTTTCTTAGAGGCAGTGATAAAGTCCGTATGGTAGGCCTTCAGTCTTTCCTGACATGTTGGATGTGTTGTCTTAACATGACATTTACTGTACATTAAAAAAGATTTCACAGCAACCATCACTGTTTAATGGTAACTTAAGAAATGCCCATTCAAGTTATAAATTATTGCATCGAAGTATGTACACCCTCCAGAATGTGAGGCCCAAAGCAAATGCCCCCTATAGTCGCAACCTGCCATCATGTTGCAGGCTCCAAAGCAGCAGCAATAAAGGTTACACTGGCATGTACACTTAGCGTCCCTTGACTCTTATATGCAAGGTGATGAACTAATACACACTGTTGCAGTCGTCTTGCTGGAACAATGGGGTTTTCAGTAGCGTCATTCTAAAGCTAACAGCCCTGCATTAACCATTTCGTTGTATATATTGCTATAGTAATACTTTTAAATTATTAATTCTTATGTACTGCTAACACAGATAGTCAATAAGAAATACTGTGTTTAGTTCGACTCTGTACTAATAAATCTTATAAAAAAAGATACAGAAAATACAAAAACCATAAAAATTAACAAAATTGCGTAAATTTATCTGCCCAGCGCAAACCAATTTAAAGTAAAATTAGAGCTGATAAAATGAATTAATATATTGATATAAACGACTATATCAAATGAAATCCTAAAAAAAAAAAAAAAAAAAATGGAATTATGTAAAATTGATGGAAGATGGTCACCAGCCGAACTTAACTGTTCTTAAAAATGGTAACATAATACAAGATCTAATTGAAGTAGATTGTCTTTTTGGTTAGCATTCAGCAGAGATTATAATGAAAAACCTACAAACTTGACCTATACACAGTCTTCTTCTAAATCTAATATTCATTTATATATTCCTATGATCAGCGCGAGCTTAGTACTCTGGCCTAAAGAAACTTGAAACTAGTAAATCTTCGGGACCCGATGGAAGCCCAAACTTTATAATTTAACCCTAAGTTCAAATTGTTCCCCCATTTTATCAAAGATTATCAATACTAGTTTGTATTATGGTATTTTTTCCCGGATTGTGGAAACAAGCAAATGTAATTATTGTTTTTAAAAAAATGAGATAAATATAGTGTTAATATCTACACGCCTATCTCGCTCATGTGTACATTTTTCAATGTTATGGAAAAAAAAATCACACATAGGCACATACATTTTCAATATAAGAATGTTATTTCCAGTTACCAGCATGGTTTTCATACTAAAATAAATACTACCATTATTTTTTTGAATACATTAATAAAATCTATGGTCCATCCCCACTCATTCACTCATCAACGCACAGCCTAAAACCGCTAGACCTAGAAACATGAAATTTTTACACCGCGGGCACCCACTAAGAAGGGATTTTTCGAAATTCGAAAATTAAAGAGACCAAAAGGGGCAGAGTGTTATTTCAATGTATCCTCGATAGCGCCTAAACCCGTAGAGAAATCGAAGTGACTTTTTCTTCAGATTGAAGCTTATAAATACACATTATCAATTTTTTTTTTATTTTTCGAAAATCGAAAGATGTTAAAAGCCGTAAAATGTGTTTTCAATGAACCCTCGATATCTCTTAAAACCGATGAGATATAGATTATAGTTTTGTTTGCTTCGGAATGAAGCTTGCAAACATCCGTCCCTAAAAAGTAGTTTTAGAAATTATTGAAATTTAACCACTAAGGAAATTAAGATAATAAAACGTGGTTTCATGTAACCCTCTGTACCTCTTAAACATGTTTATATATTGAGATTATTTTTGAATAAGTATGAAGCTTACGTAAATACCTAAAATGCTTTTTCATGATTTTGCACAATTCGACTGTAAGAAAAATGTAAAATGTTCCATAAATCCTGAAACGTCGTTATAAATACCATACCACGGTGAAATAATTTAAAAGTTGTTACTTTTTCCGTCACAGAATAAATAAGGAGTGTGTTACCCCAGGGTAGTTGCGAAATACTACCGCAAGCTGGAGAAACTTGACAACCATTGTTTTTAATGCGGCCTTTGAAGGTTCCAAGCACGTTTGCGAAACGTAGAGGAAATTCGAGGGGTTATATTTTTTACTTTTTTTATGTAGCATTTATTACTTACAGAGTCCTGCGATGTCGTCGATGTTCCGCTGAGAATCTGTACATATGTACCACCGTTATTTTTTGTTTGTTTTATTTTATTTTCATCTATCTTTAACATGTCTTCTTCATCGGTTCCTGAGTGAAGAAACGGTTTCATACAACATTTCATCTTCTGTTCGTGTCGTGTGCTTTTCACTGATTTTTGTCTGTACTTGTTTGTTCACTGGGCGCAGGAACACCAACATATGGATTGAATTCACAAGCGACATCGGAGGGTTGCGCAGGATTCCTTACCATCTGAGACAAATTATCTCATCGAACAGTCTGAAATACAACGCACGACTTGCCATAAGCGTATTTTTCTTCGGAAACGGTTTTTCACCTCGACGTGCTAGCCTTCACGAATAGCGAATATCGCAGGAACAAATCCAAGCAACACAAGATGCGTGGATCGTAGGATATTTTGTAAGCTGAGGGTCCCGAAGGGGAGATTAGAAGGGCAAAATATTACTATTTTGATCTGTCGAGGAACGAAGTTCTCACTCGTAACGGAGATGAATGCAGGAGGCTGTTTGACGATGGATTTTTCCTTTAATAACTTTCTATGGTGTCAAATGGCAAGCCTTGTACATTCTCAAACAATGATAAAGTAAATATCACTTTATAACTTTTCCATGCGTAATAGAAGTTATTCACCTACAGTCATGCATTAGTTATTTCTTTTGTACGATGAATCTGTCATGTTGCCAAGATGCGAGGACTCACGTCTTGACTGGTTTAAGTATATCATCTCACATAGAGATTCCATACGTGTGAGATTATTACATCGGTGAGCGTATAAAGTAAGCTTATACGATATGGTATCACTATATTGGATCAATTCAGTTGTGACAAGCCTGGAAGCGATTGCAAAGATGTTAGCACCCATGACGTGTACGATCCCTTCACCACATACTATTAGCTAGTTACCTTTGGTGCAAGCTCGCCGAGACATGTCGATGAAGGGCGAATGCACTCCGTGTATATTATCTCATATACGATATCATACATATGGGATCTCATAAGATATGGGATCACTACGTCGGATTACGATCGTATACAGTGATCCCACGTGGTATAAGATCACTGTATGGTATCACGATCTCATACAGTGATTTCATACTATATGGGGTCGTTGTTTAGTTCACGATCTCGTATAGTGTTCTCATACAACATGGGATCACTGTTTTGGGTCAGGCTCACATACAGTGATCTCGTATGTTATGAGATCACTGTATGGGATCACAATTTCATACAGTGATCTCATGCAATATTGGAGCACTATATGGTATCATGCTCGTATGCATTGATTTCATATCGTATGGGGTCACTGTATGGGATCACGAACACATATAGTGATGCAATACTATATTGGATCATTGTATGGGATCCTGTGACATATGAAGTGTGCATAATGTGTGAGTACATAATTTATAGTCATTGCACTGTAAAACAAAGTATGCGCCCTTCACCGCGTATATTAACTAGTTACCTTCTGCGAGAGCTCGCCGAAACTAGTCCGTGAAGGGCGAATGTGCTCCATGTACTCGATCTCATATACGATAGCATACGTATTAGATCATTAGCATCAGGTTTGTCGTTAGTGTCAGACAAGTGTAGATATTAGTAGGTTATGTCCAGATTGGTTTAAGTGTACGATCACATACATATTAGATCATCAGGTTTAGTTTCCGTGTTGGTGTCTGGCACGGCCTGAAGATATTGGTAACATATTACTAGGAGGTGCCTACCTGCTTAAAGTGTACAATCTCGTGTCGTATGGCGTCGCTTATGGGAACATTGCATGAGCTCACTGTACAGGTGTCATATGTGAAGTACACTTACTGTATCAGTACATCATTCAGTCGCATTCCACTGTAAAACAAACTATTCGCCCTTCACCCCTTCTTACTTGTTCTTTACATCTCGTTCGAGTACGTGGACAGACATCGGTGAACGGCGAATACACAGGTATTTGTTATCCCACAATTTGTATACTTGTCTTTTTTTCGTATCTCGTTTCATATACAAGGCGGTTAAAGGTCGTCACATTCAGTTAGAGAGGGATTGTTATAAATAAGTACATTCCGTTACCTGGTACAAACATTTATTATAATTAAACTAGTACAAAAATATTTACTTTTTTAATTGTTACTTGTTCATAGGAAAAAAATTATCATCCTGAGATAAAAAAGTTTGATAATTAAATATCATTGAAAAAATATATAACATTTCAAAACTTAATAAAATTAAAATTGTTTTACCATTTCCAAAAAAAAAAAAAAAATTCTTCAAATAGCACATACAATAAAGAAATAAAAAATACACATTGTTACAAATAGCAAAAAATATAATAACTCAAATCGCTGCTGGAGTACTCGTCGTCAATCTCCCCCTCTTCATCACGGCCCGCCGACCTTCTCTGGGCCCCTTCTCCCTTCTTCTCTTCTGCAGGAGATATCGGGAGCGCCCAGTGAAGGTGGCCCAGGCATGGGACAGTGCCTGGCTGCCCATCTGCCTCGCCGCCTCTCGACTTTCAAACATCGGTGAACAGATGGCTGTAAACATGAGTTAATTTTGAATAATCAAGAAAAAAATTGGCTTAAATGAGAGGAAATTTTTTTTTCTTCTTTATTTACCGGCACATTATAATACGACATTTTGCTTACTCACCCAGCCAGGCATTCTTCACTGTCTCCCCTATGCTTGATTAGGCCATGAAGGGAAGGTATATACGGTGCACCTTCTTACGTCTGAATACCAGGCGTAAGAATCTGCCGGCCAGCACTGCGGCGGACTAGCGCCCAGCTTCCTCGTCCTGCCGCAGACTGACCAGCACAGCTTTCGGCACCTGGAAGCTGCACACACATTGTGTGTCGGATGTTGCCGGCCTCCTCTTCAACAGATCTCTTCTCATCACGGTTGTGCAGTCCGTGACAAGGCCGCTGGCAAGGCGCCGCCGAGGACCTGGCGCTGGCCTGTCGGCTGCGTCCGGCGTGCGCTGGGCGACGGGCGACGGGCGACGCAGCACTCCTCGACGAGGTAGCCTTGGTACGCCTCATCGCCTCGTCGAGGTGAGCGTCGTCGCTCAGTCGCTCCTGCAACACCTTCAGGATTCCGACAGTCCCTACAACAAATCGTTACAGTGATTACACACATGCCGATATCGAAGTAATTTATGATCGGTAGGTGTGGTACTTTGATTGTACTCACAGGCCGTGTCCTTGTCGGCGTCCGTCTCCTCGCCGACGACAGAGGGGGGATCTTGTGCGGCGCTGGTGCTCGGCTATCGATCGTCTTCTGCCAAGATCCTCCTTCTCGTCGTCGGCAGGGAGCACGTGGCGATGGTTGTGACCACCATGCCCAGCGGCCTCGTCGACCTGAGACTTGGCGGGAGTAGACGTCAAGAGGTTCAATGGGGGAGAGACAGGAGAGGCTGCAAAGGACAGTGCAGGGCCTGCTCCTCCAGCAAGAGCTAGAAAAAATAAATTGCTCTTATTGCACGAGTCACTGTTTCATTCATTTTCCAAAAATTAAAAAAAAAATTTTATTTGTATTAAAAAAAACTTTCATCTCACCTTCTGCGTCTTCAGCAGCTTCCATGGCTGCGGACGCCTCCTCGGCTGTAGTTGCCTCCACAGCCGCTGCAGCATCCGCAGCTGTAACAGCCTCCGCGGCTGCCCTCAGCGCCTCGTCCCTCATCTCCTGCCTCCTCCTCTTCCTCGAAGACATCTCGGACTCTTCTTTTTGTGATCTTGTAACATAGGTGCGAGTCAACATTTAGTACATAGTTCCGTGACACGTTGTATTATTTCCGATGCAATTAATATTCATCGGGATAAAACCTTCGCGTTTATTATCCTTGCAATTTCCATGTACACTTAGTAACTACTACCATTCTATTATGTACTCTATGGATCACTTGCCTTAACAAAATGTAAACATGCATTCAATGTTCCCATATCGATACTATCGACGGAATCGATTCTTAAAGCGGAATAATTTGGAATGACGGGGTTTTTAACAACGACTAATGTGTAAATGGATAGTTTAGGAAATCGACGACGCCACATTTTTTTGCTACTAATGCCACATGACGAATTACTCACGCAAGTTAACGTCGCGTTACGTGACTCATTCGTCGTGGTGGAAATTTTATTTTTCCACATAAAAGACTTCCAAAAGTTTGTACAATAAATAAAATACATTACTCTACATACACATGCTATTAAATAACGTAATAACATTTAATTTAATGTTATTTACTCACGTTTCATCTTTCTTCCCGAGAATAACTTCCTTCAGATGCGACTGGTGTTGTTTTTATAAAAAAAAAAACAATTGTTTTGTTATAGATATAAACATCAATGTGTATGAAATCAACATGAGATCGAATTATGCGAGCAACATGCGGCCATATGCGTAAATAAACTGTAATGACAGTAATCGCCGCTAGAGTATCAACCTTGGCTAAGCATGCAAAATCTTCATCGCGTTTAGTTCAGTAACATATAAATTTTAGTTACGTTTAATTTTTACGTTAATGTTTACTTGTAAAAATAAGTTAATTTTTTTTCCTTTCTCCCGAAATTGCAAGCAAAATTATTACAACCTTATTTCGAAACGTACCATAAAATTAATTCCACTTATGTAAGGATTCGTAAAAATTGAACAGGAGTTGTACTCCTTCTATTGTTTCGCTTGGTATCAACTGATACCTCAAATGTGCCGTGTTACAAGGTTACCTGCATGTGCCGGCGGCCATTTTCACTACCGGGAAATTTAAACAGATATTCTTAACTGTCGAATACGTTTCGTCCGTTATGGATTGTATTTTGCACTTCGCATCATCTGCTGTCCTTCTCAGCTTGAACAAACGGTATTTTTCAATACCCAAAACACGGTAACTGTTTGATAACAGTTATTTCAACGTTAAATACCTTGCAAGAACCACTTCGTCCGTCAAAATTCCTAGGTTAGCCGTTTTTTCCTTTAACCAATATTCCTTTTCCATGTAAAGTAAGTCACTCGCAGTTATCGTGCTGCGCGAACGTAACGTTTAAAAAAAAAATTGACAGCAATTAATACGTCTGCACGTTGGATAAACGGGCGACGCTTTACCATGCGTACTAATTACTTCACGCGTTTGCAGCGGCCCGCCTCAGTCCCCTCACTCAGGTCGTGCGGGCCGCTGGTAGAGATAAAGGCTACTTTTAAATATATTACCAATAGTGGAATATTTCTTTCGTTTATTTGGCGTTACGTTCGCTTCGGTACATTTTATTTATCTGTCAGGGTTATTTAATATTTAAATGTTTAATTATATGTTGCATGTGCGCTTAGCCCGTCCAGTGTGATGGACGCAGGCTGGTCTAAGGACTCGGTGGCCGGCGTGTAAATATATGTAGATATATTTAGGGCTCAGTTTATCCCGAACAACCTATAACTACCTAATGCATGTGTAGTGACAATGAGCTTATAGAGATTGTCGTAAATACAAGTTACTAACTACATAATAACGATACGTAGGTAGTGCTTAACATATGGACAATGTGGCCATTTGAGACAGGCTCAGATAAACAAGTATCTGCTGAGTTCTATCCCAACACATTTGTCAAGTGTTGTAGGATAACCAATGGCCGTACTGGACACAGATACTTCTGAATGTAAGTTAATTGTTTCACCACTGCACTAATTTGCTTTGTAACATTTTAAAAATATAAAGCGACAAAATATCAAGATTCATTACCAGAAAACGGTTTTGTTTAATTTTTTTTCCATTACTATTTTAAAATTTAGAAATCCGAAACATCCTAGGCCATCCTATGCATCCTTTCTGGTACAGAAGATATAATACCGTATAAATACTGTGGCAAGAGAGTTGGCAATTAAAAAAAAATACAGTTTCATTTGAATATTTAAATAATATGTGCTGTATTTTGCAATTGGCTGAACATTACCGCTATATGATTGCTTATGAAGGAACTGATTCCATTCAAGTTGTATTCAAGTTGGCAACTTTACGGGCTTCACTTTATCGGGAATCAACTGACTGCTGATTTTAAGTAGTTTTGCGTGTATTGCTCCTAATTATGCAAGTATGAAGATATTTACGACAAACATATTTCAGTGGCTAAATATCCAAAATATCGTCGTTTAGAATTCGCAACACGTGGTAGGTTAGCTACCACATCTTAAATATCTGCAGCTAATAAACATATGACACGTTTTAAATTTTAGTGCTAAAGTTTTGCTCTCAGTAAGAGAACTGAATAGTGTAAAACGACTTGGAGCTTAATACCTGATTGTGATGAATTTATATCAAAATGGAACATCAACGAAACACAAGATTCCGGGAAATCGGAAGTATTCCAAGAAAATCTACCAACCACAGTACAACGTGGTGATTAATTTCTCAGGCTCACTCCCTTCCGCAATAATTGCATGTGGAGAATAATGCGTGTATTGTCTTGTACATCTAATCTCGCATAACATGTACGTTCGATTATTCTACTGTGCTACTTAGTCACTGCTCAACATGTGGTCGTTTCCATTTCATCGCATCGGCACTGAAGATATCACTATAAATTTAAGATTTGCATTTTTCACGCAACAGACACGCACAAATGAGACTGATCAAATTGAACCATTCAAAATGTCCGAACAATGACATAGTTTGTTAACATTCATATTGCTTAACTATGTACAAACTGATAGTTTGGATTAAGATGCAAATGTTGACCCAAAATATTGTCAGTAAATACTAGAAGGTAAAAAGTTTTACTGCAGCAATCAAACTTCATAATTCGCTGATTAACTTAGTCGAGCAGATCAATTAGTAAATATTTATTGTGAAGTCATTTCTCGCCCACAACTTATTCAAGATAACATACTAATAACTATAGGTTTTTTTTAATTTATCATTGCAACATTATATTTAAAATATTATTTTGGCTCGCGAGACCAATGATAAGAACTGCACAAAATTCTCGGCTCAACTCGTATAAAAAGTGAACAAACTATTTAGGCTAATTCTGTATGCCACATCTAATGTTTTAGATAAATTAAATTTTACGATCGAATTTACTAACTAGTTAAGTGAAAAATCATTTTATCTTGTAATTGGTAAATTCATGACTAAACTGTGGTTACACCTCTTGAATCAAAATCGTTCCGGCGCGCCTTACTCCAGGCGAATGCTGTGATGATTCCTCAATACAGTCCTTGGCTGATTCCCGTACCCTTTCCCACAATGCACCTTTACCAAGTATGTGACGCTATCTGAGGACATGTAAAATCTCGAATATACTAAATACTATTTGCTTGACATACTAACTTCAAAATTCTCATAAATATTAACTTTTATAAACAAGAATTTTCGTTGATACAAATATGTTGTTTATGTAACAATTATGGAATATCACACTTCAACTCACAAAATACCATACTTGTACAACAAGCAAGACTAAGTTTCAAGTTTCTCGTGCTAGCAACTCCGTAACTGAGGTTTCCACCTTCCAGTGGCCAACTTTCTTCTTCCTCCACTCCCGGGAAACACAAATTTTAATTTAGATCTGCACTTTACCCAAAAGCAATTAAAGTAACAGTAAATAAAATGAAGGGAAAAATCCCAAGTCCCTAATTACAGTCGCGACGATAGCAGGAAGTTAATTAATTGTTTCTTCTATATAACACTTAATGTGTCACACTTTCAATTTTTTTTTTTTTTTTTTTTTTTTTTTTTTTTTTTTTTTTTTTTTTTTTTTTTTTTTTTTTTTTTTTTTTTTTTAGGTTATCAGAAAAAACTGGCGTGATTTCCGTACGAACGTCACAGAAATATAGACGGGGTTTTCTGCCTTTTAATACAAACGTTAACAAAGTTTTTTCAAGTATATACAGCGTGTCCATAAAGTCACGGTGCACAGCTGATCTGCTGCTGCGCAGTTTTCGTGGCGTTGCGTCATCCCCTGTGAGCGCACGTGCGTGCACATCATAACAAAGAAACTTGGAGAGTTTTCCTTTATTTGGCGCAGATTTCACTTTAATACCGTCTTTGTTACTTCCCTGTGACCGGTCAAAAATACACCATCCTGTCAAAAGTGCACAATGACTTATCGACATACTGTATTTCAAAGAAACACTTATTCTGAGTCTGTGATGACTAAAAAAATGTACTGAATTTAAATGTCTAACAAGTAGGCCTACTAGACAAGCAAACATTAAAATAAAAAAATAAAAAAAATTCCAGTTGCCCCCTTCTGCACCTCCCTGACAGATGTCTGGGGTGGGGGGTGCAACGTACCCATGCCCCCCTTAGTTCCGGCACCCCTGCCTGGAGTGAATCACAAAAAACCCTGGAAAATTGAACTCAGGATCCTCCAGGATGTGATGTGAAAGTCCAATAACTGCTCTAACTCACTCTACTGCACTAGCAATACAAGGGTCAGCTAGGGTCATCATTGTGGACCATATTGTAGGGCTGATTGTGAAAGTGTTTCATTATTGTTGTGTAGCTAACTTACTGTGGAATTACAGGCAATGTGTTACACCGTTAAAATGTTTTTTCAGATAATGTAGGCACTTTTCTACATCTCCGTGTTAAGAAGGCATGATACATAAAAAAGCATTAAATAAAAATGTCAGGTTTGTGACGTTCACATAAGTAAATGTATTAATGGTGGATCAATTTGCTAAATAATTATACGAATTATTTAATTAATAAAGTCAGAGTTCCGTATACGGTCCGGGCGCCGCGTCAATATCTTTACGAGTAGGCGCAACTCACGTCGCTCCGAGAAGAACAATTAATTGACGTCCCCAGTTATGCTACACAGTTAAGATATTTTACATTGCCAAGCTGATCAATTCTCGCGTTCGTTCCGCTAAATCCTCAACTGTTCCTGGGTAACCACGGGAATTCGCGGTGGTTTCAGCAACTCTCTGGTTTGTCCAGTGAAAGCCTCGAATACCTTAGATCGTGATTGCCGCGGGGCGTCGTGGATCACGTCCGGTGTCTACCTCGTTAAGAGGATTGTGTACTTAGCCGTTGGACGGTGTTGTGGCGGGTCACGCGAATACTTTTTATACGTGCAACCGCCGAACGTATACTTATTGTTGTTATCTGTGAAAAGAACACACACTTGAATCTATGTATGCCACTTCTTGAAAATTCAGCCTGCTTGTTAGTAACACGCTTTTTGGGACTGTGGAAGTGGCTGAAAACGGCCTTTTTAGACTACCGTAACTCTGAAATATGACCTGAATCCGTAAATTGCAAAATTATATATTAAATAATAAATTATAAGGTCGCCGCTTTAAGTCCCATAGGAAAAAGAGTTCTACGAAAACATTGCACTCCAGTGTAACGTGCTGCGAATAGAGACCATGTGTCTATCGTCGAGCGTGGTGCTATGGCTCTTATCGTTACGCTGTTCCCACGCGTCAAACGCGGAAATTTCAAACCAGTACAAAGTACTCTTAACTAAGAAAACACAACAAATTTGGCATTTCGTGAGCGACTTCGCGAACCTACGTCCGCCTCGCTCTGAGGCTCGGGGCAAACGACCCCCAAAATGCGGCACACCTCCTCACAACCGACCATCAGCTATTTTCCCATATTTTCCATTTTTTTCTCACTAATATAAAAACTTTACAGAATTCCTTACAACTATTATACAGTTTATGAACAATTACACATATATTTACATGAACCCTGAAATATGAATTACAGACGAATATTTGCCTTTATTTACAAAACGTGCCCTGATTGGCAGCCCACTACTCTTCTATGTGTAGGCCAGCATCACTTGGGGCCGCAGCCCTCTTCCTTATTTCCTTGCAGAGCTAGACAAATGTGCTCGTTATTTCATTCCGAAAAGCTCAGGCCACACAGCCCCGCAACACAAATGCTCTGGGTTGGCTTCATTGTCCAGAGTCCCCGTGGTGCGACATATCTCTATTCGAATGTTGGAGAGGGAGGCATTGTGGGGAAGACCACCGCCAACAGTTAATTTAGAAACTTCCTTCCTCACTCTGCCACAAACCTCGTTTTCTTACAATTTTTTTAAACTTAAATTTAAGTATTAGGTTAATATATAGGTTAATTACTCTTTCCTAACCGCTTCCACAAATGCCAATTACAGGTTGCTCATAGCCATTATGCAATTATCAGAACAGAACCGTCCTAGACAACAAATGTTGCAAACTTTATGAGAAAAAACTTTTCCCAAGAGAGGCATACAATTGGCTAAATGTCTGTCGTTGCCATTTTGTACCTTTGATAGCAGCGAGAGAGATTGCGCTTAGTGAAAGTGTCAATCTAGCGAAAGTATGCTTATAAATATGACAAAAAACTGTACTCTAGGATTGCTCTTTTCCAGTTTTTTCTACACAGGCTTCAAAATATAAGAATCTATAACTCACGTTATTGTTATGTAGCTATACAAGTATAATAGTAATAAAAGACAAGGTTGCTCACAACTGACCCCGTATTAGCCTACTTAATTTTATTACAACTCTGTTGTTTTTATTATTCTCAATAATGATTATGTTTGTTACATTACAACCAGTCTGCTATTGTTTATGTACAGTTACTACCATACCCACTGTTCCCTGCGTAGCAGTACAGGTGTGGCTCGTGTTGTCTGCATACAAAGTAGCCTACCACTGACATGAAGTGGGTTCAGTGATGAAAAAATCTGGTAACCACAGGTGAAGGGTTAGGCAGGTACACATAGATTAGACGAGTTGATCACTGGTGTAATAGGATAAAAATATGCACAGTAATGGAACTAGCTCAGAGCCTTTCAGCACACTTTTTTACCCCACCTACATTATGGCTTGCATATCCTATCAGAATAACCTGTTACTGCCTCATAAATGAAAGACTTTTCAGAAACTGAAGGACTACCCAAATTATATTTTTAAATACGTGATTCATATTTACACTTCTTTGGGCCACTGAACACACCGCATCTTCTCCCCTCACCTCTACATATTGCAAAGCAACTTTACAAATCACTACAGCAGTTTAACATTTCAATCCAAGATCCACTGATGTTATGAGTGTAGGGCAGGCTTAGGCCTACTTGAATTTTTAAGTTAATGGGCATCTTCATTGTTCGTTGATAAAGTGCGCTGGAGCTCATTGTGGTTGCTGACTAGCCAGCAGCTTTGAACCTCTGCTGCAGTAATGTGCGTGTGCCCCACAAGGCGCTCAATATTTGGTAGAGTAGAGTTCTGAAGGAAGTTAACCCCAAAGTAACGGAAAAGGCATGTAACAATAACACCATGGTAAGACCAATATTAGAATACGCAGCAGCGGTCTGGAACCCCTATGTAGAGATGGAGATACAGGAACTGGAAGGGGTGCAGAGGTGGGCAGCGCGGTGGGTGCAAGGCAGGTGAAAAGTGGGGCAGGATGGAAAGGATGAAAGATACTTTAGGCCTTCATTAATGACGGAGATGGGTTGGCATTCCTTAAAGGAAAGAAGAAAGGGGGAGAGGCTGGTCAGAATATATAGGGTAGTGAATTGAGGGGGATGGGGTGAGTTTAATACAAAGTTAGTTAAGGGTGTGTACAGAGGTAGGTCAAACAACAATGGTTAGATTCAGAGAACTTGGCGAAGGACAGAGCGGGGACGACAGTCCATATTAGTGAGGACGGTGAGGGAGTGGAATGTGTTGCAGGAAGATCTGATGACAGCAAGGTGTGTGCGGCAGTTCAGCGGTTCAGGGGGCGCTTGTTGAGGGAAGACGATTGAGAGGAGAAGTACTTGCCTACAGGCGTCAGTCCAATTGCAAGGGTATTATTTTTATTACAAATAGTTTACACATAATGCTGTTTTACATAGGACGTAAATTTTATTTTGTATGAACTTTTACATATAACTTACTGCGACTTACTCTGTGACATTAAAAAAATTATTTTTCCCATACGTGGTAGCCCTAATTTACTTACGATAACTGCTGAGTAATAAATGTCCAAATTACATTTAATTAATAGTTCGGATGCACTTAACCATTATGGTAAAAATAATATAAAAGTGTCCCAAAATCACCCCACGAGTCCAAAGTTACTCCCGTTGACTATATGTTGAAATGTGGTGGTTGGCTCAAGTTAGTCCTGTGGGTAGTTAGTTCTATACGAAGATTCTAATTCTTTGAACAAAAAGT
Organism: Medauroidea extradentata; assembly: GCA_003012365.1. NCBI lineage: Eukaryota > Metazoa > Arthropoda > Insecta > Phasmatodea > Phasmatidae > Medauroidea > Medauroidea extradentata. The sequence goes on from PNEQ01006957.1 coordinate 15,315, forward strand.
GTTGAATTTTAGAAATATGAAATCAACTGAAAAGTGTTTTCTCCGAGTGACTTAAGGAGGGCTGTTATCGATGTGCAATTTTCTAAACTATAACACAGCTCGTATCCCGCACTGATTTGATTTTTAACGGTTAGTTTGGGAAGCGTAACTTAAAAGCACAATCAAACACATTTATTTCATGCACCAGCGATTTGAAAAAAACAAACTAACTTACACGAGTATTCAAGCAATCCTATCTGACATATGCGGAAGTGAATAACTAGCTCTTCACTTAAAACACTGACATTTGTTAATTAATGACAAAACATAAGCTGTTTACAATTAATATCTTGAATAAGCAACACCGAAAAATTTGTCGTCTCGGCGCTCGGTAGATACGAATATTTTGTTAAGAAGAATATACACATCAATTGTGCGTTTTTTTCCATCGAAACAAATATAGGATACGTTGGGTTTTTTTTCGCAAATCCAACTGAAATTCATTTCATTATGGTCGTTTTCGACTACGAAACGTTCTAATCTCACTCGTCCGCCATGATTTCCACACGTTTGTAAACATAGTTACGGCAAGCCAGAAGTTACCACCACCCTAGTACCCATCTGTTTAGTTATGGTCGCTCACCTTCACGTTAAGGTGAGCAAATGGTTAGTGAATCGCTCCGGGAAATTTTACGGCGGCAAATATTAAGGTGATTGGTCGTAAGCATCAAGTTAAGGTTACCTTAAAATTAATTAATAGACCCCCTGGATAGTAAAACATCATTATTTTTCTAGGAAAACAACTGTTCATTCAGGGTTTTTGCTCAAAATGGCTCAAAATTCAGCTTACTTAAGCCACATTGAGCAATAACATAATAAGAGAATTTTCTTAATTTTTCGGGAAACATGTGTAGGAAAATTCGGGAAAATTTCAGGGGAAAACTTGAAATTTTGGGAACGTAGTCTTTGTAAGCATTTCAAAGCAGACGATCCGAAAAAGCAAGTACGGCCAAACAGAAGTAATTTATACGGAAGTTAAAATTCTGCAATTATACCCACAGAGCAAGTAAAGTAAAGAGATGCTACTTCCATGCACTGCGCCAAGCAAGTAAAAACATCGTATATATAGCCAAAATTAAATCAAAAAATTAAATACTTTTTACGGAAGAAATGTTTTCACTTCACGTATTGGCCAACCTGTAAATGACGAATCTACCCGAAGATTCATGAACTCAGTGTTTGTGATATTGATTATTGTCGATAGACTGTATCGTTAATTAGCTCCCTATGGACTTCTCATTTGGTACATAATAGAACTCTCATTTAAGCGTTTATTTAATCAATATATCTGTTTATTTCGATCTTGATTGGCCGTTTATTTAGTATGCAAAGGATTTAGGCTGGTGGGCTGGATTGCGAAATCGACGTGAATAGTTTCCACAACCACTTAAAATGCATTAATATTATGCTACTGTATCATCAAAATTTTTTAATAAACTAGACGATGAAATTAAAATTTTGCTAGTTACATTTTTTAGAAACTAAAAAACTCTTTGTTAGTAAATTGTTTGTAAGACAATTTTTATATTTCAAATGACAACAAAAAAATTTAAAAATAATAGCAAGAAGATCACAAGATTTTCTTTGGATGCCCTTACCCACTGCATTTGACATGATTTTCACACATTTTACTCAGTAACCCAGCCTTAGTTAGTCAACTTTGCCTCTATGTCACAATGTATTTCTACAGTTCGGCACTGCACAACTGTGACGCCTGGTGTTTAAAACAATTCAGATCAGATTCATTTAAAATTAACTGCAGTAACACTTGTGTTCAAAAGCCACATTCAAAACAATATTTAAAAAAAACACATTCCCGTTAAGTTCATTACAACATGATCAGGAAAACAACTTTGCAACTATCGTGTGAGACAATTGTGACATATGCAGTATGAACTTTATATTAAATGCATTAACGGTAAATTTGACTTGTTTTAAAAGTCACAAAAATATATTTTAACCACTAAAAACGTAATATTATGCTAAATTATGTGTTTTAAGAGTATTTGGAATATTTTACTGTATTTTTAATAGCCCCGATGTAAGTTAATTAATATGACAACATGGCGATTCAATGCCTAGAACGAGTCACTAAATAATATTAAATGGTTTTATCCAGTATTGTAATTATAGTTAATGTAATACTTTATAATTGCTGATAGTTATTTTATTAATATTTGAGTATTAACTTCAATATATTTTTGTTTACTTATAATACATAACAAGTTTTCGCTTTTTTAATTAAGGATTGGAGAGTATGATTTTGTAGTCCTTAATTTCATGTATACTAAAGGGACTTTTCGGTGGCTTCTTTAAACGAATGGTGATTTATTATTTTATGCCATAAGTAAATCGGCTAAAATTGGGCCCATCCTAAGGACAGGATACGAGATAGTGCCACCAAAAGATAGTATATAGTTCAGGTTCGCCGACCAGGTAAGAAGAGGGTCGAGCGGTAGGAACCACAAATAGAAATCTAAAGGTGAACTTCAAGACAGAAGAGGACGCTGATATAAGCAATTTTGGCCAGATAAGTGAAAAATCAGAACTTTACTTTGTCACCATAATTTTCGTAAATTGCTGCAAATCATTTCGTGTCAAACTATTTTCAATGTATTATAAGTGTTTTAATGGTGATTAAGTTGAAATTTTTGAGAGCTTAAAGTATTTATTTTCCTAGATGTGTTATGTTCATATGTGGTAGTGTACATATACAGTATGGTGTGTAGTCTGCTGTTTCGCTGCGTGGGGAATAGTGTGGTGTAGTGATACCTGGACACTTACCAACTGGAAACTGCTCCACTTCCACGACTGCGGCCAAAATACACAAAACCCTTGGTAGGAAAACAGTAGATAGAAGTCATTAAAAAAATATATATATAAAATGTTTATTTATGACTTCTCAAAAGAAAATTAGTAATCAATTTAGAAATATTGC
>PNEQ01006958.1:0-18293 GCA_003012365.1 Medauroidea extradentata
GGGAAAGGAGGGGAGGAGGCACGAAGGCGGCCGACCACGGCCGAGCGTAACCGAAGCACATTCTTGACGTCGGGAGCGGAGAGGGGGGGGGAAAACGTCTCGAGTTCATTAGGACAACACACGGCGGCTCACAGATTCAAATTCACCAATCTTCTGAGAGAAGGCAGAGTCAATGTTTATGCATTCACAGCTTGTTATGAATGAGGACTGGGCGGAAAGGCCAGTACACCTTCCCCAAGGGATAAAGTTCCGGCGTAGTCTTTTCTTGATAGGAAACAGTTCCACAATATCAGTCCGCTCCTCGTCTGCTAACCTGTCGAGTTAAACCAACCGATAAGGTAGGTTTTGAAGTTCCATTTTTAGCCACCAGCAACGCCGCGATCGCTCAGCGCGTAGTTAGCAAAGTCCGTTCCGCCGGCAGTACGTGAGAAACCTAGCTGGCCGCATGACGTGCGTTAGCCGGTGTTGTACGTGTCTACTTCCCCGGAGCTTGCCTGACGACAGCTCGGTAAACGGGGCTGGAGAAACACGTCGCTACAGTGAGTACTTAAAACACCTTTTAGTTTTCTTTCTTCTTACAGGTCAGCGTCTAACCAGCTATTTCGGAACGTCGATATCGTCAATGTAATCTTCTTTATTTAATTTACAAAAAACTAAAACGTCCACCATAACAGTTTTCATATACACTCGGGACTTAGTCGTTTTTCAACAAGTTCTAACTCCGCTTATTCAAAAGTTTTCCACACTCACTTGCGCTGAATGAATTATTGGCAATGTTCACAATAAACGTATAGAATTATACCACGCAATTATAATGAACTTGCGTCAGGTTTAAAAGTATGTCGGTCGTGTCACAAAATAACTACGCCACACTTGTAGTACTGTTCCCAAAATTTGTAACGTAAGTTTTGAAACATGCAACGCCTACAAATATAATCTTCACTGATCAACTTTTGTATTAATTAAGACGTCCAAACCAGAACATATGGTGAGGGAAAAAAAGTTTTTCTGTTTTTCAAACTAGTTCAGAGTATCAAGCGTGGTCGAACAGGGCAGCCTAAGACAGCGTCACTACACACACAGTTTTAAATTATTATATCAAATAACCATGGCGTGAACAGGTGTCTCAGTGCAAGAAGCGAACCTATAGAGCTAATATTTGGAATGTGTTTAACCAAACCTGGCACTGACTATGATAGAACATTCTGGTAGCACGAGTCAATAAAATAATATGGCAGATCAATTATTTTATTACAAGTACATTTTTTCTCTTAGTAATTTTTATGTTTCTCGTGAACGGCGTTGAGACAGCTGTGCTGCCATCTTGGGACAAGTTTCGCAAGACCCTGCCCACCCCTCGAATTATTGGCCAATCAGGGGTGTTTAAACTTGCCTATTGGTTAATGACATTGCCGCAGCCAGTGGAACAGCCAAAACACTACAGCTGTAGAGATTAGGTCACAAACTGCATGCTATTGACTGCAATTTTTAACTTAAAAGAACGTATTTATTTTATGCTAACTGTGTTATGTTGTACAAAATACAGCATTACATATACATACTGTACTTTTGTCGTTAATAGCAGACTATCCGGTCTCTTCTTGAAGCTTAAACTACGCAGTACGCCTTGATTTATCAGACAGCACTAAGATTTTATTTCGAGTAAATTGCATTTTATTGCTGTGCAACAAACTACTATCCACATTTATACTCTTCGGAGTTCAAGCCATACTCGATTTTACCGTATAAACTACTTTATAATACATTTTCACGGCTTGAACGTATGTTGCTATCGTTTGTGTGTTACGTACATTTAAATGTACAGTATCGTGACATCAGAGGGAAATCAACATGGCGGATCACATTTTTGCAGCGCAAAACAAGACTGCTCATTTTATTTAAGTTTTTCTGGAGCTACACAGACGCAATGAAAGAAAGTATGGTACCGTTGTTCATTAAATTAAACACACTTTTAAATAAAAAATATAATAAAAAAATAGGAATTTTTCCTGTTGGACACTGGCCTGTTTTGTAGCTTGTAAGTTACGGTATACAACGTGCAAAAGAACTGGAGATGCAGAGGTAAGTGGAAGTTGTAGAAAATAAACTGGTAATTTTTATTTAAGTCAATTGTTTGGCTGCATCAGTTCCATGAAGCTTACATCCTGAAAGGATGCGGCAATAATTTTCCTTGAGATTATTCAGTCGAAGGACAGCTGTCAGTGTCTTCACAAAGAAAAAGGAATGTTTTGTGTTGGAAAGTGTGTATTCTGGGACAAAAAATTTTATACTTTAAATTCCTATGTCATAATTTTTGCCCTCAGCACTTTTTGTTTGCCCTCATCACTATTTGTAATAGATCTGGAATGTCATTTATGGGGAATGTCAGAATTTCATTGCTAAACTTAGTAATATAGCTTGTCAATGATCAAATTGTCAACAATAAAATTTCAGCAAAAAATTTTGCGAGACACATAATTCTTTTCCTGAGCTGTGCCCAAATATTATGAATGACATTTACACATTAAATATAATTTCTAATTTTGAAATATTCATCAGATCCCTGTACAGACACAGCTTTAAACTGGGTACACAACTGCTATAGCAAACATAAGAGTCTAAGTTGTTTCAGGTGAAAGTATCTTTTTAATTCTAACTCTTGGTTCATCTGTGACAAGGATATAAATCTTGGCTGCTTTATCTTCAAATGTTGTTTTGAAAAATAAATTAAAATATGAGCAAACCATGTAACCAGTTTTCAATAGCACTGATTTCATGTCTTTCCAATGATGAGAAAGAAAATATTTTCCATTGTATCCCACATTAATTCTATTAAATTTTGTGTTTCACATGAATTCAAATTCAAATTTAGAACTAAAATATTTTTAATTTGTTAGTTTAAAGTGATATTTCACCACTGTCATATACCTTTTTTGACTATTATTTTATGTCACTAAAGAAAAAAAATCAACATTCCAACAAATAAAGTAAATACTTTTCTATACTTTAACAACCTTAATCATACCTATTTTCACATAGATGAGGAGGGTCTACCAATAGTGATTCTGAGTTATTTTCTGAGTAATAATAGTGAAAAATATTATTAAAATGTGTACTGTCAGTCATACAAAATACACTATACCCTCGATTTTACAAATACTGACAGTTCCAATTATGATGTTTGTAAAATTGCAACATTCGTAAAATCAATTGAGAATTTTGCCCCCCACCCCTTTACCAAATTTTAAAATTCCATTTTTTTCCGCAAAGTATAGCCAATAGGGCCGCAATTTTCGTAGTGTTTTGCGGGAAATAAGACAAAATATAAATTTATTCACAAGACAGACATCTTCCAATTAAAAGGGTAACCCTAAACTGTAAAAATGACCAACCCATGTCCTGAAGAAAAAAAAAAATATGAGAGAATACAGAGTCTTCTCATGAATACGTAGTCTGACATCCGTATAGTTTCACAGGAAAAATGGCAAATAATAACTCAAGTTTAAATTTATATACATAAATAGACAGACATCTTCTGATTAAAATCACACCTACGAACAATCAATATGACCAATCAATGTCACAAAAGAAATAGAACACCAAGTACGAATGTCTTCTTGTGATTGTCTAGGCTTGATCTTCATAGCATTTTGTGGAATAATAAATCTAAAAATAATACTTATAAAAAAAAATTAGTGACACACGCAACATTTGTTTTCCGTTGTGCCATTGTGCTGTACTGTGTTCGGTAACGAGGGCACGCCAAGATATTGTGTGTGTGTGGCAAGAGTCTAGTTAATACAAAAATGACGCCGTTAAGGAGTCCAAACTTAGTTACTTATACTGTGTTTACCAGTTGCCCCAGTCGCAGTTTACATTCCAGACGCTAGCCTTGCTGATGTGTGGTGTTAACGCGTCCCCCTCTTTTTTTTTGTCATGCCTTCACGTTGTTGTTTGCAGTAGTGCAGTCTCTCTCTCTCTCTCTCTCTCTCTCTCTCTCTCTATCTCTCTCTCACACACACACACACACACATCCAGACACACACACAGACACACACAGACGTGTGCACACACACACATGCACACATGCACACACGCACACAGTTTGTGTGCCAAAAAGAGGTAACATACTGTTACATTTGAGTACATTCGTAAGACGTTCGGTTGCTAGCCATAATATTTCCAACACCCTCTGCCCCTCGTTGTGGAGACAAATGTTACATGTCAGTCGTCTTGGACCAACATGTACAGAGGTCTCCTGACCCACTGTAGTTAGTTACTTAAATCTTCTGCTGCATAACTGTTGTTTAATTTGAAGAGCTAACACTGTTCTGAAATGACTTGACTTAAAGGTGTTCGTCCAGGAATAAAAGTTGCAATGGACCTCTTCCATGAAATTTTAAATACGTTGAAATGCATGCCATGTTGTTAACAATGTAGAAATATGAAAATACCAAAAAGAATTTTTCTTCTAAACACGATAGTTTAGGAATGGGAAGCAAGCAAAGTTCGGGGAAGCAGTAGGCGACCAAAAACATATTTTAATTGGTCCACGTCACAAGCCATATGGCCAGCACTGGTCATATAAATGCTTAAGCTAGCATGGCAATCAATAGGTACAGTGTAGTGTATTGGTTACGGTACTTGGCTACTATCTTTAAGGATCCGGGTTCAAAACCCACATATTTAATGTATTTTTTATATAATACTATTAGATAGAAAAATGTTTTATTAATCTTTTTAAACCATCTTTTTTTCCATTTTCGCAACCATATTAATACAATGTCTGAAATGGCATATTTGCGCGGAAGAAACAGCGATTTAAATTGAATGTGAATCGAAAAAGTGATTTTTTTATGTGATCTGGTAGGATAGTGTACGTACATTGAAATAATGTGTCACATATGGTTAAACTTGCATTTAGTCTAAATATGTTTATTTTGTGCGTGTTCAATTACTCGTTACTTCAGCTATTACGTAATGAACACATTGTTTAAATAGTACTGCAGTAGGCTTATGTTATACTGATATACAACATAAATATTTTTTGCGGCACACAAAACCAAAATCACACAATAGCCCAGAAGTATTCTTTGCTGTATAAATTTATGTATTGCATATGAACCTAACGTCCGTAATGAAATACCAAATACTATTGATTATACAAGATATTAAATTTGGATAAAGAATCGACGGTTCCATGCAAAATCTGAGTAACAGTATTATACTATTATATAACATATATACCGTATAACAATATTATACTAACCCAAATGATTATTGAACTCACTTAAGTTTTCTAATATCAGCCCAGAGAGTAACCATTGCACCATCATGGCAGACACTAGGTGTGGTTTTATTGTTAAGTAAATATATGGGTATTAAATCATTAAATATAGTAATGGTTTGCACCAGTAAACAAATTTATTTAATGTATTATTTCATGTTACAGTGCCCAGATATTGCTCTGATATTGTGTGATATAACAGTGTGCGTAACACTAAACTTGTATAAAACCTACAACTCAGTTACATTTGAAATATAACATTTATTACATTTTATGATTAACTACATACGTATAACCAAACGAACCACCGTAACGGACTTAAAAATAATTTTTTATTGACAAAGCGTAGTTTGGCATTCCGTCAGAGTGCGACAGCAGTCAATTAGCTTGCCAAGGCTCCGTGTGCACTATGGCTTGTGACGTCACTGCACGTTTCCGCTGGTGTTTTAAAAGCGTGAAATTTAAGTAGCTGTAGTTACCTCAAATTGACCTCGAATTTAAAAATTTCAACACACATCAATTTCTTTTTATATGCACGTAGTGTGAATGTTCTCATTGAAATTCACTTGAGGAGTCCATTATAACATTTTCTCCCGGTTTATTTAAATTTAATTTTATGTCAGCGACATCCTACAAATCTTAATTCTGCCAAGGTGATCTGAGCTTACTGGAGAAAGTCAGTATCAAAATGCAGCACAAGTTCACACAGCTTTTAAGCTTGAATGAAAAACTGCACACAGTGTAAGAACATTAATTTGCACCTGATGGCCTATGCATATGAGTGGAAAACAATTTTGTGGAGAGTCCAGGAAATATCCATAAAGATTTTACAGAAGAAAAGACCCCAGTGCTGTCCGTACATGTTAAATTGCCACTCCCGATACTACCGTTCTGCGACACGACTGTTTACTACGGTGTCTTGGTTTGTTCTCTTACTACATCATTATAAAATTGGGCTACCACACCGCTACATGACTGTCTACCATGGTGTATTGGTTTGTTCTCTTACTACATCATTATAAAATTGGGCTACCACACCGCTACATGACTGTCTACCATGGTGTCTTGGTTTGTTCTCTACTACATCATTTTTCGCTACATGATTGTCTACCATGGTGTCTTGGTTTGTTCTCTACTACATCATTATAAAATTGGGCTACCACCCCACTAATGGTGTCTTGGTTTGTTCTCTACATCATCATTATAAAATTGGGCTACCACCTCGTGACACGACTGTCCACCACGGTAACTTGGTTTGTTCTCTACATCATCATTATAAAATTGGGCTACCACCTCGTGACACGACTGTCCACCACGGTGACTTGGTTTGTTCTCTACTACATCATTATAAAATTGGGCTACCACCTCATGACACGACTGTCCACCACGGTGACTTGGTTTGTTCTCTACATCATCATTATAAAATTGGGCTACCACCTCGTGACACGACTGTCCACCACGGTGACTTGGTTTGTTCTCTACTACATCATTATAAAATTGGGCTACCGTTCTGCGATATGACTGTCCACCACGGTGACTTGGTTTGTTCTCTACTACATCATTATAAAATTGGACTGCCGTTCTGAGACACGACTGTCCACCACGGTGTCTTGGTTTGTTCTTTACTTCTTCATTATAAAATTGGGCTACAGCCCCGCAACATAACTGTACTCGTCTGTGTCTTGTTTCGTTACTACTTCTTCATCACACATCATCAAGAGGGCTTTGCTCCCATTGGCTGTGCTGATGTCACGTGATTACAAAATATCACTGACCCCTCTTGAGCCGAAATGAAAAAATACTACGCAATAACAACAAAGCAACACATATCCTAACTGGAAAAAACTAGAACACAGAAACAAAGCTAACTATACCTCTGCACAAGGCCAACCGGCCATAATACAATTGCTTACACCCTAACTGATTTCTAGACTTTTCTGAACTATGATAACTTGTGACTGTTTTCTTCCCTTTCCTTTCCGAAACCAAGACAACTAAAAGAAAATTTTATTTAACTAAAATATTATTTTAAATACATATAAGTTCCAAGAAATGTCTGAATCTAACTTCCATAGTACAAAATAAAACTGTAGTCTTGCAGTGCGACAATACTACAAAAAACATGGGTTCCTTAAACTTACTACGAATAAATACAACTCTACGTTTCTTCAGAAGGTAATCCAGGTGACTGTTTAACCAGTGCACAGCCCATAGAATACAACCAAGAACCTACGAAGCTGCATAATTAGTAGCTAGCCTTCAGCTGATACCAAGACTTGTACTACTAAGGCCATTAAAAAACTTCAGATAAAGTTTCTTTAGGTCTTTATGCCGTTAGCACTATTGATGATCCCAGGATTAACACTGAATGGAACCAGGATCAATGGTGTTTTCTGTTGTACCATTACAATTCACAACTTGAACCAAAGTCAATTTGAACTTCATTATGAACTGTCAAGTCCAGTGGTTCCAGGCAGTTGATCTTGGATAGTCAAAACCCACACGAATAAGCACTTCAAACAGTATAACATTGTTCATGTGAAAACTAAGCACTCATTGAAACATTTGTGTACATTGAATTATGTTTCATGCTATTAGAAACAAATCCAAACAATTTACAATGCAGTATGTTAACACTAGTAATGTTATAAACAATACAAATTTTAAAATACATTACTGGTAGTGTAGCATATGAATAATTGGTCCCTTATTTACGCTCAAAATAATGCTAAAAAGATATACGTAGTGTAATTTTCCAGTTTTTTTTAAGGATTATTGCTATGGTGACAAAATATATGTTTATAATTGCACTTCAAAACTATGATATGTATGCCAAATGCTATTACAAACTTTTATTTTCCAATGTAAATACATATTGCTGTATTACAACCTTTTGGGGCTCTGTTTATATCATTCAAACTTTAGTTTTACGTCTTTCGTGAGACTATTCTTAGTTATTCTTACATGCCGTACAAAATACACAATATTTTCTTACAGTCTTGCTTGTACGAGAATAACATTGAAACATCTATAAAGACACAATTTTAAGCTAACCAAAAGAATGAAACTCAATACAGTATATGTACGCCATGCGTACTGGTGATATGTATACATTTTCTGCAAATAACACATTCAAATTAACAAAAAAAAAAATAAATGAATTACATTTTACAAGGTAGGTAGAGCAGGACTTCGTATTTTCAAACATTTAAAAAATAAAGTTCCCAGTCGAGATATTTCTTATAATACGTAATACATACATTATTAACTGATCCACTTTCATTTACATAGGCACTATTTCATGCTAATTATTTTACACTTCACTGAAATCACAAGATTCCTGCCAAATAATTTAGATTCACAAACAATCAGCTAACCACGCACAATGTGTATTATAGATAAATAATTATGATCGCAAATGTATTATTTCGGCAATTTCCATACTAAGTTATTTTTGGAGAACAAATGCTGTGGATGAAATGTCTAATACACTATTGAAAAATAACTTTACATTCAGTTCAAAGTTATTTCTTATCCCAGTGAAAAATACAGTGCAAAACAAATATCTACTTGACAACACACCACAATCACACACACACACGCACACACTAACACCACAGAACAACACCGCACTATGGCTCACAAGTGCAACCAATTCACATTATTACATACCAAAAGTGTTACTATTTCCTTGCCAAACTGTGATGTCACATATTTACAGCCAATAGAAATTCACCAACAATGATTTAAGCTCGTTTGACAGGTTGCGCACAAGTATGAACTTGAGATCATGCGATGGAAGTTCAAGAAACCTGACTTTGTAATGGTGCAACATTTTCGTAATTGATCTGCAGAGCATTTTTTAATGAAGATCAGCAGGTGTCGGAACCAACAGCAGAATGGTGCAACTAGGCCTTAGTGTCACATTGCAACTTCCAGTTCGAGAACCCAGAGACCTAACTCCAGCAGTCAGTGTCTTCCTGTTCTGCTAGAGAAGTCTAGACTTGTGCCTGTGGCTAATGAATATGTTGAAATCCAAACATGCATGACAATCTTCAGAAACATTCTTGTTCTCCATTTTATTCTTTCAACCAAAAGAAAAATTGATCAGTTTTGGTAACTTGGAAAAATTTGCATTATTTCTTTTTCAGAAAACATTTTAATGTTTCAAGATTTAGTGCTGTAAATAAAACAGTTTTGCCTCTATCCATCTTTTCTTCAGTATCAGAAATTATTTTTCTGATGAAATGAAAATACAGTATAACACTTCTCTACGTGTGTTTTTTTACTACAAATTTTCTTTTGAGATTTATCACAGTTCATTGATTGGTTAGTTTTCTTTAGTTGAAATGGTAACATTTAAAAGTGTAATTTCTATAAGCATATGTTATGTGTTTGTATTGTAGTTCCTGAGGAGTGTCCCAATGGCAGATGCATCCCAATGGCCCAGAACTACTTTGACTGGGAGCACCCAGGAGTTGGTCGCAATATCTGCTTCTTTTTCATAGATGGACTTATTTACACAACTATACTTCTTTTGGTGGAATTCAGAGTATTTGAAATGATTATATATGGCATCAAAAGCATTGGTACCAGAAATACTAACAGTAAGTAACGTATAGGTGATTTTTGTAGATGCATGCAACAAAATGTGTACTACATTAACTTAAAACTTTTTTTCTCTTGGCAAAAATGCTCCAAGTAAAGCATTAAACTGAACTGAATTTATTATGTGCGTACTACAAGGTTAACAAAATGGCATGAGACAGACATTTTTATATGCAAAAAACTTAATAAACAAAAATCAATAATTTTACATCCTTAGGTGGACAGGTGAACATCACACTAAAACAGCTTCCATTGTAATTTTTTTGTACAAACAACCAGTCTAATAAAATACATATTGGTAGAATTTTAGACACAATAAATCTTTATTTTCCATTACTGTTGTTACAGATCAAATTGCAGTTAGAAAATTCTTTTTACTTTCTTAATTGCAATTTGATCTGTAACAACCGTAATGGAAAATAAACATTTATGGTGTATAAAACTCTATCAATATGTATTCTATTCCGTAGTTAGGTTAAAGTTCCAAAAATTTACCCAGGAGAAAAGTTATGACACAAAATACAAAACTTCAAGATGGTGACTATCACTCACTCTTAAGCTCAACCTCCCTTTGCAGCCACCCTTTACGTTACCTGTTGTGAACTTACTGTACAAAGTTAGGTATATTATCTTTCACCTTAACAATATTGTTTGCACTTAAAATTATGCTGTTTATCCAGTAACTTTATAAATGCAATATACAAAAAAAAATAAAAATTTGGTCACAACTCACTGTACTTCTCAGAGCCAAATATTTTTGCACTGCTTCATAGCTACTCAAGTGCAGGTCCATACAGAGAAATGCCAATGTGACAAGTGTGTGTGGACCAGACCATGCAGAGAGCAGTGGCAAGGGAAAGATCTTGTCTTGATGCGAACAGCATCAATCTGTTTCCACAAATCTTATTCTACAACTCGGTGTACTAATTCTGTTGCGTATTGTCTCTTTCATGAAAGTTTGTGACAATGATGAGCCAGATGACTTTGATGTGCTGGAGGAGAAGCAGAAGATTCACGCAACAGATATGCAGATCTTGCACAAAGAATACAAACTCCTCATGGTGTGAGTATAGTTTAAGAAAGCCCATTCTTCCTTTTTGGTAGATACATAAAATTATTTGATTAATCAAGGTAACTAAATGAAGTTTAAAATATATAAATTTATGGTATCACATTGCATGGTTGCACTCAGAAAAACTTACAGAAACAGAAGACTAATTTAGGTATCTAGTCAGAAGTCTGAAGTTTTTTGTTCTTGGAATTGAGATTTAAAAAAATATATGACAATAGTTTCAGAGATTTCAAATCTGGTTTTAAAAAAATCCGTACTGTATAGATTTTTCCAGTGGGTGTAAAATACACAGAAAGTAAATTTTTTTTTGTAAACGGGGGCGACTTAAAATTTATACAGTGACTTGGGATACTTAAAATATTTTTTTCTCTCTCTACATGTAGCAGCTCTGAGAATAATTAAATTATCAAGTTTCCTAAGTCACTCTTTGTATCACAAGTCAGTCCCATTTACAGTGACATTTTAATTACAAAGGCATTTTTGAAGAATTTTGAAAGCTATGTATCCCAGACTCAGGCTTTTGCCAATTGTTTGCTGAATATTCTTGGTTTTTGGGTAACAGTTTATGCTGCCCTGAAAATTACAGATGACCACACCTGCTATTTAAGAAAACACCGTTCAAATTATTTTTGGCTGCAGGACCTCACAAGGCAATTTAACACACCTAACAGTGACAACCTCGTACAGTCTCATGGTTCTCAAATGAGATTTTGTACAGTGCCAAATTTCAGTAATTTTCCGAAAGTCTGCAGGCAAGGTAGAATAATAGCAAAATAACTTCTACTAAGTAATAATAACATATAGGGCTAGTCTAGGATAAAAATTATAAATAACGATAATTAAACTTTGTAACCATAGTTGGCAAATATACTAAGTATAAAACATTGGTTACATAGTTTACAGTAAAACAGATTTGTAGTTCAGCAATTTAAACAATGACAAAGAAGGTGTGGTTATAAAAATATTGGCATTACATTTGTTTGAATTCCTTAAAGTCCAGGATATGTTATACATGTGTGTAAGTGGTTCGTGATAAAGTAAGCACTCAATAAAACCGTGATAAATTTATATTTTCAGCCAGTTTGTATCTTTCCTCTGCATGTAAACATAAACAGTGTGACATGCATTAGATTACATGGTGTGTAGAATGTTATGTCTACATAACACTGCTCTGAAAATTTTTATCTTTAAATACACAAGTGATCAATAACAGGTGTTGTAAATGGTAGGTTGTTATAAATATCTATGTAATATCTACTTTATAAGATAGTTTTTGCACTTCTGTTCTTAATTATATGCAATGAATTGCAACTGTGTTTCCTTCCGAATAATATTTATACATTGTTCATAGAAAAAATTTCATCAATGTCAACAATTTAATATGAAAATGTCTGTAATAAAGATTTGCTTATTTAAATGTAGACACTATATTGTTGCAGGAGTGATGAAAAATGTCTTAAAAACATTTGCGAGAAATATATAGACAATTACTGTCTTGCATGTGAAGTAGGCCTACGTGTATCTTTAATCCCATATCGTCTTCAGTATTATACATGGCCAAACAAACATTCTGAAAATTACAAATATTGTCTATGTTAATTCAGTATAGTCCTGTTATAATGAGGTGTTACGGTTCTGGGTCTTGTCCTCACTACAGCGAAGTTCTCACTGTTACCGAATAGGGCCTATGTGCTCTGTACAATGATACCCAAAAAGTATGCTGATCATGTCAAAATTAACGAAAAGACATAACGGTGCAACTTGGCTGCAGCAGTATTGTCTCACAATCAATCACTCGTCCGCTGCAGATTCTCACAGCACGGCGGGTAGGCAGCCGCTGCATCGCGCGATCACATCAAACCAAATAATAACAGTTGGTCGCTGAAAATGATGAGTTGTCAATAAACGTAACAAGGAATTAATGAATCAATTATTGGTGTAAAAACAGCTATGAAATTTTCTGCTTAGAATATGACAGTGCCACATTTTACACCCGATTACAAATATTTGCTGAAATATACCATTTTTCATTAAATTAATGTTGAAAATGCATGCTATAAGGCACTGATGAAAAGAACAAAATACGTTAGGCCACAGTAAATAAAACTTGTGTCGTTTTAAAATGTAGCAACTAGATAATGTTCAGGTTAGTTAAAAAATGACACTGCTGTCAGGTTCGCACTGTCACTTGTGCCACTTTAAACCGCAGTTACTTAGTTTACTTCCAATGTTGCACATTCACCGGGCTCATGGGTCTACTGGTAGATTTCTTTTTTTGCTCTTCTCTCATGTAGCTTAGCGCATGGCTATGATAAAAAAAATTATAAGAAAGCCAGCCGCTTGGGTTGGTATTTTTCAATTGATTTTTTTTTTGCTACGGGTAACACTGCTGATTGAGTTTGTGTGCTGTGCGAGAGTCGGTGACTCATTCCAGAGTCCAAACTGACCAGCCATAAGATCAAATGCAACAGTGCTAGTTGTAGTCTGCATGTAGCCTGCACGACACAAGCATGACACATGTACAAGCGAGCCTGCAGTAGTTGTACATAGAATATGGCAACAGCGCAAGCTATATGGCAACATCTCGTGCATAATGTCACCTTGTCTGTCTAATCTGCATTCCGACTACTCTACCCCCCCCTCCTTCCCACTAGCTGTGACTTCATCCCTCCTAGTCGGCGACATTTACAGCAGGAAAGAGGAAGGAAGCCCATTCCAGCTACCAACTGCCCACTGCTATGGCTGTTAGTAAACAAACCAGATAAGCAGAGCTTTCTCTATGTCTTCGTAATTGATCAGTACATATATAGTACTTTTCTTAGTTTTGTGTTCCGGCCTTTCTACTCCATTCCATAATCCGAAGTCGTAATCCAAAATCGTTATCAATAAAACAAAGCATAAAATACAAATTGAAGTTGAAAGCAAAGTGACTGCAAATTATTACAGAAGTACTGAACCTTGTTGCACATACAGCGGCGGTATTTTACGGTGAGAGAAACCTGCTTGCTTGGAAAAGGTAGAGGGTAACGTGTCAGAGGCATTGCAGCCGAAGAATTAATGGGTGTGGGGAAAAGAGGGAGGGGTGTCTGGGTATGGTATAGCTACAAGAGACAGATAAGAAAAGCATGCTTCACACGGTCATGAAATTGACCACAAGTCCGCTTCACATGATGCCGCCGTACATGTTTCTTCTGAAAAAATCACAATTTTTGTGATTTTTTGTTGGTTCCTCATAAAGACCACGTTATAATGGAGTTCTCACTATTACCGTACTCACTACTAACGGATTGTACTGTAACCCCTTAAATTAATAAAACAAAACAGGTAATGTGCTTATCTATTGTGAAAGAGTAACAAAGTGTGTAGTTAGTTTTATGAGCTAAGCTTTAAGCCGAAGACATGTTCAATTACAATTAATAACTGTGTTCAGTTTGTTCCACATTACAATTTAAAAACAAAATTGCTGTTGCCCTGCCACTAACAAACAATAAAATTAATTTCCATGTATGATAACTTTATAAAATTAAATAATCTTGTAGGTACACATTCCATTCAGATTCTTTAGTATGAGTGATAAAATTAACACATAGTTCATCGTACAACATACAACGCATCAAATAGACTTCTTTCAGCAATGAATCACATTCATGCTTTTTCTTGGTCAAACTATAAACTTTGTGCCATCTGTTCCGCTAATGGCAGATAGACTGCGCGCATATATGACTAACAACGTAAAATATCTAACCCCCCTTGACACATCTCTTTATGTTTGCACGTGCACATTAAATTGTGTGAAACCTTCTTTGTCTATGGTGCGATCGGAAGGAACCTACACACTTGTTTGATAAAAAAAGTTTATTAAGCATATAAAATACAAATATATTGATTTCAATTAATTTAATTTCACTATTGTTATACTTAAATAGAAAATACATGAAACTTCATTCATTATTTTGCTGCCAACCATACAAGGAGTAAGGTAACTATTGGTCATTTGGACTACATGATGATTTTCAACTCTTTAGTGCTCACTTAATCCAAACAACCTACAGTACTATATCAGTTCCTTTTGTAGAAAATTTTAACTGCATGTCAGCTAGAAATCTAATGGTATTCTATACTTATCTGGTGTGTATTAAAATAACGTATATATTTTAACCACATGCTGAATTTTGTTTTATAGGGATGTTTCTAAATATTATGGCAACTTTGCAGCAGTTAAACAAGTGTGTATTGGTGTGAAAAATGGGGAGTGTTTTGGTCTACTGGGTGTGAATGGTGCTGGAAAGACATCCACATTTAAAATGCTGACAGGAGATGAACGGATTTCAAGTGGACAGGCATATGTTAATGGCCTTAACCTCAATAGCCACATGAAGCAGGTATAAACATTTTTATTTTTATTAGTTTTCAGGACATTGTTGTACTTCCTCTGAGTTGAATTTGCTAGGTGTCGTTAGATTATTTATGGCCATGTACATAACTTTCTTAATTTTTGTATAAAAACTATACACAGCAAAAAAAAGTGATAATTGGTTAACTTATTCTTCATCTTTAAAATGTATTTTGTTGATAGTTAAAATCTCATCTTTGTGCTGTGTCAGCATATTAGAATACAAATTATTTTTAATGCTAAGAATATAAACATAACCTAGCTACATACACAATTATATTTAGTTGATTGGCTCAACCGACATGAAAAACAGAATGGTTCCCACACTCAACCAAACTAGAGTCAGCATAAAAGAATTTACCATGAGTATGATTCAACATCTTAGTGTTCACCCACAAAGAATTTTTTGAGAGATAGCATAAATTTTGTAGACGGTTAAAAATATTTTTCATGACTTTACATTCCCTACTCCCCAAAACTGAGATCCTATTCGGCAACGTAAAACAAACTCTCAAGACTTTTATAAGGAAGAATATAAACTACATTCAGTCTCACAACCTGCATGTGCAATCGTAGTTTACTCTGTTATTAGGTTGAAATGTTTGGTATGTAGATTAAGATGACCCCAAAACATAAAAATACGAGCATTTCTGAAAAATGCATACAGAAGCAGTAAACATGAATTTTCCTCTTTCTAGCACATCAAATTTACTTCTCATCAATGGAGTGATATACAAAAACTTAGCAATTAAAACTACTAAAACACTACTATAAACAGTAGGACACATTAATATTGTAAGAAACTTATTTAAAATATTTTCTGAATAGTTAACGTACCAGCAGTTCAGACATTTTCGCCCAAATGTATAGGTACTTACTAAATATAACGTCATAAAATGACAGGATGGTTTCTGAACATTCCATTGATATATGTTGCTGATAAAGTTATTCAGTGTCTCACATTTAGAGGTGGTAAAGATATTTTATGCTCGCTTATGTTGCCCTCAGTACTTCTACATGCCTAAACCTTGAACCTACAAACCATCTCATGACAAAGGAGCATCCAAGCAGCCAATTGACATGTTAGCATGTGAGATTTAGTGAATGACGATGCATTTTGTGTTATACTGCATACAGGTATGTCAGATGACTGGCTACTGCCCTCAGTTTGATGCTCTAATAGAAGAGTTGACTGGTCGTGAGACACTTACACTATTTTGCCTGTTGAGAGGCATACCACGTTCGAAGATTTCACGAGTCGTCAGTCACTTTGCAGAGAAGCTTCTCTTCACTACTCACATAGACAAGAAAGTGTCTGAATACAGGTGAGCATGCTTAGTATATTTGAACTGTAATATATTCCATTATGGTTAGAACAATTTTGTGGTAGAGTTAGTTTTGTGAAATTTAACAGAGGACCAATTGAAAAAAAGTTGTAAACCGTTTTTAAGAGTATAGAACAATAATACCACCACCTAAAGGAGGGCCCTTTATACTAATTAGGGTTGCCAGATCCCTTTTATTGAAATGTAGGACACAGTCCAAAATGTAGACCATCCTAAACTTAAGTTAAAAATAAACGTTGAAAGTTATTAAGCTATAAATTTGTATACATTGGGTGGTGTGAATAAAAATAA
This sequence comes from Medauroidea extradentata, assembly GCA_003012365.1. NCBI lineage: Eukaryota > Metazoa > Arthropoda > Insecta > Phasmatodea > Phasmatidae > Medauroidea > Medauroidea extradentata. The sequence goes on from PNEQ01006958.1 coordinate 16,998, forward strand.
GATATATCTAGGTCTGGCTCATTTTTGAGATGTATCCACGTTTGATGTGAATAAACGTTGTAGACTCTAGTATGTCTGGATGTATCTAGACTTTTCCGGACAGGCTAGACTTAACATGTGAATAAAGAGTAGGGTCTAACTTTTATGTTCAGATACATCTAGGTTATTTTAAGACTGCAGAGGTGCATGCTAACTTTTGAGCTGTGACCATCAGTTAGTTCCATGGCGATGTTGCTGCAAATTAGGCGTGAGAAACGTTATCGCGTTCAGAGGGATGTTAATAGATGTAAAGAACTATTACAATTTGAAAGATAAGATGTTGACATTTTAACTGCAGAATTTTTGCCAGCATCTGACGAAACACGTGGAAGAGCCTTGAAATCTCAAACGGATGGAAATATGAAATACTACTTCGTTGTATGGGCAATCCAGGATTCCAGGCTGGTGTGGCTGAAGATTTTTGAGTTGACCGGATGTAAAACAGTTAACTATGTTATGGATAAGATCCTTTTAAAAGCTGACAACTGGATAACATTTCCCCCCACAATGCAGGAAATTAATACTGCTAAGGTACAATGGTTTTCAACTACCAACCGTTATAGGGGCTTTGGATTGTACCCAGATCAAGATTAAAAATCATCCTTACATGGTGATGAGTACATAAATCGGAAAGGTTATGCCAGCTTTAAGGTGCAGGCTACCGTACATACTGATGAGAAATTTACAAGCATAAGTGAAGAATGGCCTGGTAGTGTTCATGATGCTAAAATATGGAGACATAGCCCAGTTGGAAATATACTGTCCCACTACAATGGGGATGCATGTTTACGTAGCGATTCAGGGTATGGTATATCACCATGGCTGATTAATCCATTTAAGCCGCCAAGAAATGCTGATGAGTGCAATTTCAATGTGAATCATGCCAGAGAAAGAGTGATAGTGGAAAGAATGGTCAGTTGCGACAGAGGTTTCATTCTGATGCTTCTTCATTTCCATTATCAGCATGCGATGCATGCTTGATACCGATCGAAGTTGCTCCTGGTACTTTAATGAAAATAGGATTGTTAATAAATCCTTCTCCTAGTCTTTGAGCTTTATTTAGTGATGTGGGCCGGGTAAATACCCAGTGGGTAGGTAAATATAAATTGGGTATTTACCCGGGTATTTACCCCAGGCCCGGGTAAATACCCAAAAAGTGGGTATTTATAATTTTTATTAAAGTTAGAGAAGATTGAGATGTATTTTTGCAATTATTACCCTCTAAGGATGGTAAAATGATGATTCAATGTGTTAAAC
>PNEQ01006959.1:0-18292 GCA_003012365.1 Medauroidea extradentata
ATATATATATATATATATATATATATATATATATATATATATATATATATATATATATATATATATATATTAACAAGTCTATAACAGTAAAAACGAAAATTAAAAATTTTAATATTTTTTAATTACAAATTGATAAACTGTACTTTATTACCGTGTTGGTCAGCATCTTGCATCTTACATTTAATGCTAACGACGCATGTACACGATAGCTAAGTATCACGAAATTCATTAAAGAATTTGGATGAAGTTATATTTTACATTTTATGAAAGGTTCGCAAAATCATTAGCTGAACATTTAACACTGACTGAAGGTGAACGAATGGTCTGATTTCATAACATCTTCGTCATAAAGCTGCTGTGACTTTAAGGTCATGGATTATTGTTTACGATGTTTTTTGTTTGTGAATATTACTTTCTAAATCCTAAAACGGGAACAGATATCGTAAAAACCGCCACGCAGACTTCGTTGAAAATAGTTTTTTAATATTATGCCAAATTTTTTCAAAACAAAAAGACACCGCATACCGTTACCTAACTATCGACTTTTAGGGAAATTACATAAATAAGACAATACTTAGCTTTTTTGAGTTATTCTATCAATTATTTTAAATTAATTTTGTTGTTGTATTATTCTTTATTGTGTTTAAAAAGCATACAAAAAACTATTTTTCAATGATTTCGTGATTTTATAACGCTTCCTTTGATGTCAATACAAAAAACCGTGAGAAACTCTCTAAACTAAAGAATGGAAGAATTGGTACTTGTGCGTAATTTAAGGCGTACCTTACATGGCGCATGTTGTTTATTCTGCCACTCTGTGCTGCAACAAAAACTGTTTTATACATTTATTTTGCTATACCAGTTAAGTCCCAGTCTCATTTCCTGATGAAGGTAGAAGTTTCTCTAATTGTAAAAACAAATATTTAATTTTTTATTGAACATTACTTCGGCTCAGTTTTCATGAATAACTTATGTTGCGAACGTCATCTTTACTTAATAACCTTACTCTAAGTCAATACCTCATAACTTAATAAACTAACAAGTTCATTCCATAGAGAAAGAGACGGAGACAGAGAGAGAGAGAGAGAGAGAGAGAGAGAGAGAGAGAGATGAGTCGGAGGTCGTCACGCGACTACAAGTCGACCTTGAAAGATGTGCCGGCGTCTGCTCTGCGATCTTGTGACCTCTGCGAACACTCCTGCACCACAGAGACACGTGCTCACCTCATTATCGCTGCATCAGATAACTTACATAATCTTCGTGATGAATTATAACTGCCTGGTGTGTTTCCTTGACCTTGTTACATGCCTGTGTACAACTCCGGAGGTGGTATACTTCCCTAGAAGCTGTACGATATAGCGAGGCGACAAACTTAATACATTACCACAGCAAGAATATACGTCAATGAGTTGAAATTAAGTTAAAAATTCCATGAACATTTGTTTTGTATTCTGACGCGCCTCCTGATTGCACACACTGCCCTCCCATCCGTTTACCTACTACCTGCGTCGCCAGAAGGCAGCTCCTTAAGCGAGCCCGCCCAATAGGACAGGAGTTCCAGTCATCCCTTGTGATTGGCGCGCATCGCATACCCTGGGCTGAGTTCCGGAACCTTACTCTTGGAGCAGAGTAAAGTAATGCAGAGTAAAGACGTATAAAACAAGAGTAACATTGGTTTTGGAATCAGTGTAGAGTAAACATTTTTCGTTGTTTGTAAGCATTGCGACTGAATTTGTAGGTACTTGTCAGTCGTAGTTAGAACAACTTACATCATCAGTTTTTCACTGTTTTGTATCGTGATGAAAACAAATGTTCATTAATGTAGTGGTTTTGTTGTACAATTATGTGAATACATTTGCTATTTTTTGTTATTCGAAAATGTTCGTGAGTAACAATGTGCTTCGTTAGTTTAAAGCAGCATTTATATAACGCAAGGAAAATATAGTCTATAGGCATTGCTTTGCCAAAATATTTATCCACCTTAAATTTTACTTAATTTATGTCATAATGGAAAACATAGGGCCTAAAGTGGTTGATGTGTGACGTGATCAGAGCAAAAATTGTGTTTTCTTTTATATACGTACTGGTTGTAATTTATGTAATTGATTTCTGAATTCCACGTAAGTTTTGTGTCGTGTGACATTGTCTAATACACGCATGGCTTTTGTCGTTCAAGGAGCCACAAATAAAATAGTTCAGCACCTGTACTTACGTGTTGCGAATGCACACGATACATTCGAACAAGGACTCAACAATAAATTTAACTAAGCCCATACGATTTGCAAGTTCAATGTTAACTGAGATACGTGTGATTTGTGTAGACAGCAAACATATGTAGACATATTACAATAGTGTATTAATATCTCACGAATGACTGCAAACTAAAAGCGTAGTCCTTCCATATTACCAAATAGAGTAAATTCCAACAAAATCACTTCTAAATAAAGCACCTGCAATGTGGAAACGAAACAAGTCACTAAAGATGCGATGTTATGAAATTACCTCCCCCACCTTATGAGCAAGGAAACTAGAAAGGATTATTTATTTCGTATTGTTCTCGACTTCTGAAACAGGTATTAACGAAAAATCTTCACAATTTATTTACGTTAACACTTAAGTTCACAAGCTCAGTCGTTTCGAATGGATTTTTAAATTTTTTAACACAATTCACAAACACATTCGTTGATAGCTACACTTGAAAACTATAAAGGTAATATGTTTAGTCATAGGTACATTTCATTATTGGAAATATATAATAACTTAATGTTCATTAAACAACATAATATAGTTACATATACCTAATTAAAATAACTTTTCAAAGTTGAACATGAAAACTTCTCGCTCCATTTTCGCTTTCCGCAAAAACAAATAAATTATACTCTCAGGTATTCAATAAAACTTTGTGAGTAAATTAATTACTGTACCAAGATTCTCAGAGTAAGAAAATTTGCTCCGAAGGTTTTGGGACAATCAGAGAGAGTAAATGTTACTTGCAGACTAATATTTTGAATGCCGCCCTGCGGGGACATGTGCCTGGCAGTTTCGCCTGTCGCTTTACCACTCCAGGACGGCGCGCGGGTATATAAGGGCGTGATTAATTGGTCAGTTGACATTCTGTGAATGACTGCGCCGGTTCTTGTTAGAACCTGTGAATATTTGCTGTCTCCGGTGTCAAGTGAACCTCCTGTGGCCTTCCGCCGAACTACTTCCCCGAGATCCGTGCACGTGGTGCTGGATTCTCTGCCACCGCCAGCACCACACTTAGCAGTTACCGCGCCGCAGTTCTAGGCACCATCGCCCATACATCTGCGTAGGGATTGGCAGAGGTCTTATCCGCAGGGACACCTTCTTCACAACATAGGCTGGGGCTGTTTTTGGTAATAATAACAGTTCCACTGAACCCTGTGTTCTGCCTTCTCCCCAGCTTCGCCGCCAATACCCCTGCCCATTCCTGTTTCCTTATCGTGTCCTCTGGCCGAGAAGTACGTCGGGAGTATCACATGTTGCTGCCCTTCAGGCATACTCCGGTGATAGTTCTCACCTGGACTAAGCGAGGGCTCGCCGGGGCTGAGCAGTACCAGTCGCTTACCTCTCTGAGGGTTGTGCGATACCCGACGCTAGCTCAAGGTGTTCCACTTGGGAAAGGCCGAGAGTAAGGTGAGCTACTGGCATCGGCTAGTGCGTTTTGTCGTATAGCCTGTGCTATGGTCCTCATAGCCCCTGAATCCTTTTGTTAGTTGCACGCATCGCCCCAGGGCGTCTAGCATTGTACCACAAGAAGCTGACCATGGTATTTGCTGGTATTTAACCATTGCTACCTCCTAATGTCGTGAGTAGGAGTTTGGCTACCCCCAACCACCTGCCAAAGGACGATAACCCTCTCGTAGATGTACCGAGTAACTCATGTCCTGGTACAGGGCTGGAAGGCGACACCGGTAGAAGGTAGCCTTGGCCATAGTCCAAGCTAGTAGGTATTATACCTCTATTTGTGTGTGTACGTATGTATGTATATATGTATGTATGTATATATATATATGGTGGTGTTCCGGGAATAGACGTCAATGAAGGGGCGGGTGGTAGATGTGTTGAATGCATTACGATATGTTTTCACATTTACTGCATACTATAGGCATCTTTCAGAACCAAACACAACCATTGTGAAACTGATTCTTTACACCACCAAGCTGTACTCTCAGTTACGTGAAATGTGTTTTTAAATGTGACGACACTTATCACATTTGACGTGTACAAATTTCGTTCCACATGGACCATTACTTTATCCACCATAAGAAAATATTTGCGCAGGGTAGAGTATAGCTAGATTTTCTTAAAAAGTTCACAACTTTTAGACGGTTGCGAATCGGACTGTACAAATTTGGTTTATTTGGTAGATCTTGGGTCGCTCTATTACCCGCCTCTTTATTGACGTCTGCTCCCGGAACACGCTGTATATATATATATATATATATATATATATATATATATATATATATATATATATATATATATATATATAAGTGTGTGTGTGTGTGTTTTGGCGGTTGCTTTAGATTTCTGACTTGTTGATTTCGAATTTTTTTTTTAGTACCAGATGCTTAACCGTGAGCATTTCTCACAAAATGGTGGAATTCAAGATGGCTAGTGTATAGACCAATATACAGATTTGAATAGAAGGATGTAATAAGTTATCGGTCATGAACCCCCTCAGACAATTCCCCCAAATAATTCGGGCTGTAATTTTGTCATTAAAAACTTCTTAAATATTTAAAAATCTTTTTTTTTGAAATATTTATATTTGTCTTAAGAGTGCGTGGTACATAATTCAAAGCTAAAAGCATTAATCTATAACTGTAGGTTACTTGAAGCCAATTTGCGAAAGTTCAACAATAGCAATCCTAGACAATAGTTCTAGACAACGTTTTAAACAAAATTGTTTCCAGTCTTACGAATTTCTAAGGCACAATCTCTGACACCGGAACTTTGTGCATTTAATTGTGGCGCAAGAGATCACTCGTAACGAATTAGTAATTCTGGATAAATATTTACTCATAAAGTTGGCAAATACCATTATCTAGGATTGTCATTGAATATTTAATCCATATTGGCTTCGGAAAAGGGTAGAAATCAATTGATGTTTTCAGCGTTTATTTATCTACCACGCAATCTTAAATGTTTGATGTTTGTATTATATATTAAAAAACGAAAATTATTTTGTGAAAATGTTTAAAAAAATAATAAAAAAAATGCTGAAGGGATTACTGGGCTTAAAAAGCATTATTTAGACAAATTTAACACTGCTAATGTTCTGCCAATTCGCAGAAAATTTTGTGTACTAGTGGGTTTTCTTTGTGTTTGCAGTCTAGTGCAAAATTATCATATTATAAGCAAATATGTTGTATATTGAGGGTTTTCCCTTTCACTTTGTTGCATGATTTTATTAGAGCATCGTTCAAAACATAATGGAATGTTTTATTTGTTGTAGGGCAGAACTTACTGTTAAAGTTTCTAGGAGGATGGAGACTTTGCATCATACTAGTCTTCAACGTGAGGATGGACTGAGTGAGAAACTGCCAGATGGTGCTAATTACTTCATGTCTCACATTAACTGCACCAGTACACATTGTTCGAAACATCACATTGAACACTTAAAATCTAAGCACCGTCAACAAACAGATCATTCTTCAGAGCCGAAGCGACTGAGGAGTGAATCATTTAATTTTCGGCAGCACTGCATATTCTGTGGGACTAACTGTGAAATTTAAAGACCAAAGAAGAACCCAGGGTGTTGGAGGGAGTCTTATCTTTGTCGAGCTAGCGACAGAAGGGGGAAGTCATAGTTCAAGGAATCCATCATTCAGAGGGCCAACCTGCATGGTGATACCTGGGGAGATGATGTTGAATCCAGAGTACGTGATGCAATGAACGACTTACATGCGGCAGATGGTCGATATAACAAAGATTGCATGTCAAAGTTCTTCAGAAACTCACGTACCAAAGCACACAACGTAGTGAAAAGTGTGACAACAGCTTGGAGAAGTTATTTACATAAATGAAAAGAAACTGTGATAGAGTTTGAAACATGTTAGAATTATACAGTCTATACAAGAGTTGCGATGTAACACATCTGACAAGACCTTCTCTTGTACATAAATTACAATATATGCTTGAACCAAAGTTTCTTGTGCTCTATCTCCAGGAGTTGTATCGATTGTTGTGTTTATGAATAAACTGGCATCTCCACTTCGCATTGTAAATTACACAGAGGATTTCATAAGACAATCAATATCACATCTGTCAGCGAAGATAAGAAGTAAATGTCAACAAATACGAAAAACAAATATCCATGGACGAGAGTATGGAACACTGCAGTGAAACTTTAATGTCTCTTCTTGCTGAAATATCACCGAAACTTGATGCAGCAATGCCAGCTGCAATGGTTGGAAACATAGTGAATAGTGTAGTTATCAGCGAGAAAACAACATTGAAACTATCCCTCAGCATACTTATTAATCAAGAACAAACATTGATAGATCAACAGCACAACTATGGTGTTACATCATCACATAATGAGTTCAGATGTTTCCGTATGGCAGCAGCAACCACATATGCAAAATTGTGGCTAAAAATTATTGGACCTCCGTGAAGGAAGTGGTCTTGTTCAGGTTTTAACATACAGCATTCAAGCCCAAATACACTCCCAGAATGGACAAGCAAAACACATGTCGTAGCTATAATAAAAACTGTGCATAAAAATACCAATGAAAACAAAGAAGAATGTTGTCCAACACTTAAACTATCAAACATATTAAGTGGTCAGAAGGAACCTCAAAACGACTAGAACTAGGAGATGTTAATGTGAAATGCTACCATGGACCAAAACAACCAGCTATGCCCTACAAATATGGGCACCATGTTGTTACAGCAATCAAGTACCTTGCAACCTTTAAATATCACACACTAGAGCTACACTGAAAGATATATCCTATCTTTCAGCAGTGATTTTGAAAAACTTGTGTCCTGACTAAGGCAGGTTTAATATAACTGATGCTTGTTACAGCGATAGTCAAGTACAAAAGAAGACCAACGTTGTTTATGCATCCTTTCTAGACATGACTCCAACTGAGCACGACACTATGAAAACATGGTTGAAGCTCAACGCGTAACATCTTTAACATGTCAAGAATGGATAGTATTTACTGTTGACAAACAGTTAGATCGCATAGTACTTTATATAACGTGGGTGGGCAGATACCTGTTTTACAGATTTATACCTCGACTGGGTGGCATGCATATACTCATGAGTTTTGTTGGTTCAGTAAGATGTTTAATGGCAGGAAGCAGTTTTGAAGATATGTTAAAATACCATTTGCAGGAGTGCCCAAGCTTCTAAATTGTAAGAGGTTTTCCAAAATATTGGAGCACTGCATATGGTTGTTGAAGAGTTGCTGAGAAGAACTCTAAAAAGAATGACACACTACCTACCACAACAGATCTCAACACATTGTTAGATGAATAAAGTAAGTTGAATAAAACAACAAAGCTTTGGGTGGTATGTCTTGTTGATCCTGTTATTATAATGATGTAATTTGTTCGTGCGGAAAAAGAGGGTGATTGGCCTTTGCATATGTATTCTGTTGAGAAGACGCTTCAATATTTCTTTGCATCTGGCCGTTTTAACTATGCTGGCTATGGACTTCTCTATTATTGCTCGATGCAAGCTCTAAACCCTGAAGGTTTCCAAGAAGTTTATGGCTGGTGAATATGTGATGCGTCATTGTGATGGGCTATGGAATGCCACGCGGTCCGATATATTTATCGAAACCACCTATAAAGTATTGGTCATGGGCCAGCAGACGTTATTGGCAAGACACTTAATGAAAATAAAAATTCCAGTTACCGGTATTGCTTGGATGTTATGACTTGGAGTATTTAGCCAGCTGAAAAATGATCTAAAATCTATTAAAAATGGCGATGTTCATCAGGTAGCCACTTGCCATGCTGAAGAGCATCACACACATATAGTTGCAGATACGAACTTCCGGCAACAAATTCTTGATTCACATTCCAAACACGTTGACAGCACGGGCAGGTTGTTGATAGTAAAACTTTAAGGGTCGTATCTATAAATGGCTTTTGAAAGCGCTGTTAGCAGACATTCACCTGGCAGCTTGCCAACTACTCGCGTCCTATAAACTACTTTCGGGAGCTTGCCAGCTGAATGCGCTTCCACATCCTCTTTAAGTGTAAATAAGGCAACATAGCACAACTTTTATTCCATTGGATAGTACGCAAAATGAATATAGGAACGCACCCTGCAATTTTCGATCGTCTTTTCTGACATTTCACGTTCGTTGTTCATATCTAAGTTCTTCAGTAGCCGCCGTCGTGGACGGTTCTGTTTTTTGGATCCTGTGTCGGGAATTCGGCACATTACGTGTTTGTGATGTCCTGGAAGTTTCTAGAGTTTCATAGTGTTTTCTGTTAATGGATATTGGTTCTAATTATTGACTCGTTTCGTGTATTGATTGGAGTTATTGGCCGTGGGCGAAAGCTAGAGGCCACTTTTCACGTAAAAAAAAAGTTGTTCATATCTGAGATGATGTTATTGTCTTTGCATTTAGGTTATGTACATAAAAGCAATATTTTTTTGTGAAGGTTAAATACGTTTACAGTAGTATTTGTGAGGGATCTTAGAGTAAATATAGGGTAGAGGGAGTATCCTCTATACATCTGCGTACGAAATTGTGTGTTCAACATGTGTCACGTGACTTTAGTAAAATATGCGCGGGAGATTTGAAATAATATTGAGAGCCAAGATAATAATTGGTTAGTAATCACATCTATGTTGGGTTATTTTGGTCCCTTATAAATATATTAACTAAGGAGAACATACTACCATATTATCTCACAGTACAATTGCGTAGACATTTCAGAACGACAAATGTAAACAATGTTTGCCACGTGACTGTTTTCCTTAACCCAGCTGTTTTTAGTAAAAGGTAAATATTAGCTACGTACTTACTATAAGGTTTTGAACCGAGATCTTGGTGACACCATATAACTAAATATATGTTCTGGAAGGTACGCCATGAGTTTCAAACAAAACGACTGCATTTTTATTTTTTACGCCGATAAAACATAAATAAACGACACCAAACTAAATATCGTACAAGGACAATATGGGAAAGTACAGCCTTTTAGCATTGTTGGAGCGGGAGACGTTTTATCAACGACGTGAACTGGAAACACTAGCAACATTTGAATTCTTACATCTCTATTTTCTATGGTGTTTATACATTTACGGACTTAATTTCTCTTAGGCTAATAGTATTAGTATCTGTTTATAAGTGTTTTAAATTTTAGCTTATCAGAATAATAACTAAAAGAACATAATTATATTCTAAAATCATGATTACATTTCAATTTATAAATAACAAAATAAAAAACTAAAACTACCCATAGAGCAATGTGCTGCTGTAGACGGAACAGCGCTCACATCGGCGTGAACTGTAATTATATAACATGTCTCCTGTTTTTCTTCTGACTTTCCTATATTGTCCTTGGAAAATATTTAACCAAACTCTGAGACCATGTTGGACACACATTTGTGACGTCAGGTTCCCTCTACTATATATTACCTCTATGTGAGGGATTCTTTCAGTGAGCATAATATTGTTTTTCCATGGAGAACAGTACAGATTTTACAAATGCCTAATACCAATGTTTGTATTATTCAATAAATATATACGTAAAACGGGGGAAAAAAAAAACAACTATGGAATAACCTGTCACACGAGTTACTTCATGAAAGTACGAGAACATTTTAAAATTTAATCGTTTATTTTACAGCTGACGTAATTATCGCAAGAAACAAACGAATATATTTAAGATCATAAACACATCACATAAAATGTGTACATACGGAAAACGTTTTCGTTAATACGTGGTTACCTTATTTTTCGCACAATGCTGTTATTATTTCTCCTCGAAATTCTCTCTTATTTTCGAAACAAAGGTAAAAAAATTGCAAAAATATACACGTGCAGTAAAAATTTTGGTTTGTGAGAAGTCTCACCTTGTAGCAAACCCTCCATGTAATATTGCGTACACTTTAAACGGATCTGGTATACTTAACAGTAGCTTCTGTTTATTGAAAACTTTAAATACGAAATACCTAAACTCGTTCCAATCAAGAATACCTTTTAAAAATTTTGCATTTTCTTAAGTATCGAGTATCGTTTGACCGGTTATTCCAGAGAAGATCCGTCGCCATTTCTATAAATACACAATGAAAACATCTGAACAGGCTTTCGAATCACCGTGTGACCACATTCACCTGAAAGTGGATGGCTCTTCGCTTCCAGGCAGTCAACCAACCAACGAAAGAGGTTTATAGTGTGCATTTCGGCCGGAAGAAACTTTCGGTGATTAGTTAACAACCGAAAGCCGTTTATAGATACGGCCCTAAATGTACAAGACTCTGTTACAATAGGTAAAAAACACTGGTGTGCATATGGGTGAGAGTGGCCTCGAGGATTCCATAGAACTTTAAAAAGTAATTTAGTTGGTACTGTTGAAAACAATATCAATATTCTTTTCTTATTGAAATTGGTGTAGGGCCTTAACAGACTGTTGTTACTAAGGACGAATTTAATGTGACTATGCCATATTATATTATCCAAGACACTGCTAAAAAGTCACACATTGCTGTTGTTTCAGAGGACACAGATGTTCTGTGTATCTTGGCTCATCTCCAAGAACAGGTGGGCTGCATCAAAAGACAGAGTTAACCATAGAGGGATGTTCGCAGGGTCGAATTGCTACTAATGTAAACAAGGTGGTAAAGAAACATGCATATCATGCCATACCTTCTAGCAGTTCATGCTTTAACATATTCTTTGACACATTCTCATATCTTTCTGGTGTTGGAAATGCAACAGTCCTGAAAAAGTTAAGTTTGTCTGAAGACATAATCAAACTCATTGGCCCAGATGTACCAATTGTATATGTAGCATTTAAAGCATCTAAGCTTATTTCTACCTTCTATGGCCCAAAACACACTGCATTAACTCTGAACAATAAGTGTTCAAACATGTTTCAAATTAAGATAGGTGGAAAAAGGAATTTCTCTAAAAAAAACTTAGCAGCCTTAACCTACCAATTCTGGCTTCCTTCATCACTTACTACGAGAACATTACCAAACAATATTATGGAAATAAGAAGGTGTGCCTTCAACACCACCTGACATTCCATTGGGTCTTGGTTGGGAAAAGACAGGAGGGATGATGCAGCAAGTGGAAGTCATCCCAGGACAGTTGCCTACTCAATATGAGGTTCTGAGTCTAATCAGTTGCAAGTGCACTACTGGATGCCAATGTGCACTGCGTTCACATAACAAATTTTTCATACCTTGCACTGGATTCTGTTTGTGTAAGGGATTTTATTGCTTGAACCCAACATCTCCATCGAATGATGACAGTGACAGTGATGAAGAGTTACAATTACCATAAAGCTTTACAGGCAATAATACTTTTTAGTTTCATATAGAGATTGTTAAAGATTTCACCATTTTGTATAAAAGGGGGAAGGGGGTATGGTGTTTATAAGTTGGTTCCAATATAATGATAAAACTTGGGAAAAAAGGAAAACATAACTTCCTACCAAAATACCCATGCTAGAGAAATATCCCAGCACGATTCAGACGTTTGGTGTGGGGATCGAATTTGAATCACTTTGGAAGAAAGCGAGCAGTTTAGCCACTCGACCACCACTTTGGTTTCCAGTTAACATTATTTTCAATTGTAGCGAGATATGTTTCAGTTGTTATAACATTATTATTTCAATACTTTAAATGTTCTGCTAATTTTTGGCACCCATCCACAATTTTGTAAGGTTTAGCATCTGGTACTCAAAAAATTCTGAATCAGTAGGTGAAATACGTATAGGAACCACCAAGAAAATTTAAATAAATAAATATATATATATACACACATAAAAAAAGAGTTATCATTGTCTATTTGTTCATCGTCTGCTGTTCCACTGTTAGTGGACAAATGATCGGGACTTTAGTAAACATAGAATATTTGATTATAACATGCAGGTCATTGAATTAGCGAAATTTCACCAGCTTTAGGTATCACTGTCTTTTAATGGTCACAAGCTTGTACTACCATTGGAAGGTGGTCGGACGAGGCAAGGTCCACTGCGTGGGTCAATCAGTGGATATCCACTCTGCCACACCATATTGAGGAAGCCATACTCTAGAGGAATTTCCAGCATCCTGAGGGAGAAACTATTCACAGAGTCACATATCTAAGCTTACACTGCAACAAGATATACCAGGGACCCTATAATTCACCAAAGATCAAGTTCATAAAGCCCCTTGCACCCCGATCCCAGGGGCAAAGCAAAGACACCATCAGGCAAATACCCAAACCTACCCACCACCCACCAGCTTCAAGTTTATCTTAGCTCACTACCGCTGGGCCAGAAGAGAAGTACATCGGGTCAACTAAAGAACCAGTGTGCCCCTGAGGTTGCCAGCACACACTACATTGACTTCGGGGATTTTTCAACCAATACCCTATGGCACCAAAAACCCACAGCTACAAGAAGCAAAAACCACAACTTCAAGACAGCCATTGCAGATGCACCTCCCAACTGTTTAGTGATCTGAACTGAGCTTGATTTTACCAGCGCTGAAGAACACAAATCTGAATGCACACACTGTGAGCAGGAGTATCACTTCATATTCCTCGGATGGGAGGATTAAGACCACGACTTCACAGGTCTAGAATACAGATGTCAAAGCCACCGAGAAAGTTAAGAATGCTGCGATCATCATAATGTTCAAGGTCAAGGGCTTGTACTCATAACATGTGACCAATGCCCCCGAATTTTCACCATCTCTGCTTAGGCTGGCAAGATCAAGTCCGGGACCTAATCAGTTAAACTTAATTTGCCAGGTCTGCAAACAAGACTGACTATGACCAACTCAGACACTGGTCATGCCAGAGAGACCTTCCCATTCATATGGTACAGAACAGCTACCAGAAGATTCAGGGTAGCTTCAAGAAGACCCAAAAGCCTTTCTCAGTCACTGCCACCAAGCATTCGATAGAATCCAAACACCTCAATTTCTACGGGTGTCTCGCACCAAGTTACATCTCCAAGGAAAATCTGCCAGTTGGTGGAGCAAGTTTGGAGAATACATCTCCCATTGGGAAGAACTAGAAACCCGGCTGCTATCCTTCTTTGCAAGTCCTCAAGTGGTTGTGTCTAAGAAGCGAAGTTTTCACATAGTTAATTGTGGTTCAGAGCTAATCAAGCCAGGTAGAAGAACTATCCCGTGACCCTGTGCGACGGAAGTTTGTACCACATTAACAGAAGCCTTCAACCAATGCATATGGAACATTATATGACTCTCTCCAGTGTTTTGTGCTAAATGTAGAACGACTGGCAGCTTAGGATTTTAATATTGTTAGCTCAAGACTACATTTGATTTCACCTTACCACACATAAATGTAACTATGACTTGCACATGCAGGCTATGGCTACCTAGAATCTGTACGAATTTTTCACTCAGTGCCAAAGAGACTAGTGATCCTGTACACACCTTTCCAGTTCTAAGGGTGTATGTATGTTGTAAAGTGTTTAACCACAGCCGATATTAATGCTGTTAAGTATGTAAGCTGCCCTAACCATTTCTTAGACTACAAGAAACTGTCAGTATCGATAGCAACTGTCCCTTCACTAACGTTTTTGTATTTATTAACATTGTTCATTCAAGCCTGAGCTGAAGTAAAGTTCCCAAGAACAGTTATGACAGGAGGAACACCCATTTAAGGCTACGGAGTGTTTGTTGTTTCAGTTTACTGGCTTTGCTGTTTTGAAGGGAACGAGTTTTGTTTGTATTGATATTTGTTACAGCCGTCTGCAGCAAGTTGCCCATATAAGTGGTTCGTTCCCTGAGGGAAAACTTAGCAGTACTTACCCTATGCTAACGAGTTCAGCTTTGCTATGTAGCTACCCTGATTACACACACCTGTGCATGCCTACATCTTTTTTACCCATGCCGAAGTCCTGCGGGTTAGGAGCATGGGGAAGCCTCGCATTCCAGTTATACCAGGATTCTGCTCGTCGGCTTTCGGGAGAGGGGGCTTGCACCACAGTCACATCGCTTCCTTAATTCCTCCTTACTGTCCCTTGACTGTGCATGCGCTTCCTTTTCTATCCCCCCTCCCCTTTTCCAACCCATTTACACAACGCCTGGATCGCCTGAAGTGCTGCCCCTAAGCGAGAGCTGCCGACGCAACCCGCAATGCTGCTCGCCCAGTAGGACAGGAGATTAGTACCCACCACTACAAGCGGCTAAAATCGCAACTAGTGCACAGGCCTCCTTAAGCCCGGCAGGAACACACTGCCCGCGATTCGCCCTAGAACCTGCGCAGCTACTCATAAGAAAACTTAAGGCAATAATTATTGTTTGACAAGTATGACACTGTTTCCGATCCGCAAAGAAAAACCTAACAAAATTATGCAATTCTTGGATTTTAGATGTAAGAATGGGGTGTCGTCGTAATTTTGCATAATACGAAATTTTCAAATGGTTTGTGTAATGGACACAGGTGTACAAACTGTGTGATGCGAAACACCAAATAATATCTTATTTTAGACAATTAATGGTTGCAAAATTTATGTTGCTAAATGTACCGGTAGTTTATTAGCACTTACATATGTGGCAATCGATAAGAAACATATAAAAATTACCGTACACGCCTTCTACTGTGGAAAAGACAGGACGAGGCGCCTCTAATACTGCGTCCTTCACTAGAGAATTGTGCTCACCCACAGTGTCCTGGTTAAAGCCATCAGCCACCAAAAAGTAACAGGAAAACAAATAACAGTTCCCGCCCCTTTCTACTAGAATTTCACCACTCCACTAATAAACAAACCTGGACCTTTACTTTGTTTCGAGAAGCTATTATTTTTAATGCATGTAACTGCTGAGTGGTTACATTCCTTTTCTGTCGAAAGGGGTTTTACGGTGTCTATGCCGGTTTTTTCCTCTCTCTTCTCTTGTTAGTTATAGGTTAGCTACAGGTACACTCAGGGAGGCAGCCATGGCTCCAATTGCGGCCATTACTTCCCAATAGCTCTCTTCCGAGATGCATGCCTCTTCTGTATGAAACCCCTCTTTTGAATACGAATGGGGTTCACCCCTTAGACGCACCTACGTCCCGCTCCTCTTCCGCACCTACACCATAACACAGTAGATTAGGGTAGGTTAGGAAAAAAATAATTCACTAAATGGTCAGCTGACATTCTGTTAACGACCGCGATGGTTCTTGTCAGAACCTGTGGATATATGCAGTCTCCAGCGTCAAGCGAACTTCCTCTGACCTTCTGCCGAGCTACGTCCCCACATCCGTGCAAACGCTGTTGGATTCTCTGCCACCGCCACCTCCACGCTGAGTAGTCCCCGCGCCGGAGTTCTAGTCCACCATCGCCCATGCATCTGCGTAGGGATTGGCAGTGGTCTTACCCGCAGGAACACCTTTTTCACAGCATTGGCTGGGGCTGTTTTCAGTAATAAAACAGTTCCACTGAACCCTGTGTTCGTCCTTCTCCCCAAGCTTCGCCATCAACACCTCTACCCTTTTTTTTTCCTTATCGACACCTTGTTAGTTTTGTACTCAATTGACCACTCACACGAGGTGAGTAGTGTGGGCACGTGTGGGACGACAGGATAAGAAAGGTGGTGGTTGAAGATGAGTGGTCGAGGATCTTGGACTCGACTAATCCAGTTGACTCACCCTACAACTATTTCCATTATTAAATTTCTCTTTACCTCATACTCACCCAATCATATACACAAGAGTAGTTGGGAATAGTATGTTCTGACGCACAGGCTGCAGGCTGTGGGGTAGTGGAGCAGCCGCTGCCATCTTGGATTATGTCACGATGGTCATTTTGTTATAAATGTCAGCCATTTTGTCACATATGTCATGTCACATAATATGTCATGTCACATGTCATATTATGTCACATATGTCATGTCACATAATATGTCATGTCACATGTCATATTATGTCACATATGTCATGTCACATTATGCCACGAGTCATATGTTATATGTCCTATTTTATGTCATACATTATGTCTTATGCCATATGTTAAGTCATATGTTATGTCTTATATTATGTGATATGTTAAGTCATATGTCATGTCACAGCATTCGTCCATCTTGTCCTCCATCTTGTTTCTAGCAGTCACTTTGGAAATTTTTCCCCTCGATATTGCCCCGAGTCATCGTCTGCTGGCTACTAGGCAGTGCTGGTGTCGAAGTTTGTTTCTGTCATCTGGTTACTAGATTGTCGCAGTTTTGGCATTGTTGGCTAGGCGGCGCTGCAGTCAACATCTGCCATATTATGTGGGTGCCGTCATGCTTGTTCCAACATTTACATCATTGTCTGCTTAGAGTGCTCTAGTATCGCTATTGCTGTAAGGTCGAAGTTGCTTGTGTTTGTATATGGGAGAATAAACCTTATGACATTATTTTTAGCAAGTTAAAAATTTTTGTGTTCGCCAGGTGTTGGTTTCGAACTTGCAACTTTTGTGTTACCAGACACGTGCCCTCGCCCACTGAGCTATGAGGTTAAATATTGTATACAAAAATAACTGTTGTACCAGATTAATCTTCACATTTTATTGATTTTCATTAAAATTTTTAGCATACCTATGTATTATTGATTTCATACGTATTAAATAGTATTAACTATTTCTATCCTACGAAACCTCAAAACAGACAATTGAATGATTTTTATATGATTCAAATAAATGTGTATGTGAACTTGACATCAAAGCTACTACAAAAAAATCGCTTGTACCACGAAGACTTTAATGTGTTATACACAGAGATATGTCACCACAATCATATTATTCATTCATAATTATTTCAATTTTAATAATATGAAAACCTTCCCGTAATACTTTACAGATAGTGTACTATGTAAATGTTGATTGAGTGTACAAGGACTGTTGCATCTGATGCTCTTTAAGAAAAAAAAAGTTATGTTAGGCATGTTAAATAATGTCTCACAAACATAATGTTAAGATAAAAAAATTAATTTATCGATAATTATTCAAATACATACAATACAAATTTACATTATTTACAATTCTGGAGGTGTCTGTGGCAGGTCATCTTCTACATGGAAAAGTTACTTATTTTATCAGAATGTACAATATTTTCACGCACAGACAAGTGAAATGACACTTGATGTAAAAGTATAAACTTCCTGAAATTTCAGCTTCGTTTTCACTTGCAGACTCGTCATTACATGTTGCCACTTCCATCTTGAGTGTTAATTAAGAATTACTATCATTGGCATATATTTACTTTCTTTTTTTTTCTTTTATAATAACTCATCAGAAAAAAAATTTGCCAGTGTGAAATTAATTTATTGCAACAGTTTTTCTCTATACACAGGACACAAATGAGAAGCACAACCAACCTTAACACATTGCATGTGTGTAGAGGTTATTGCAGTAATGTTATGTTGTAGTTCATCATGTTTATCCAAAACAATGCATTCGGGAGTCTCAACACCTGATTTCAATTGGCCCATAGTTAGTAATAGTGGCAAAAATGATTTGCACATAATAACTGCACAGTTATCACTTTCACGTGTAAAACATGCTGTAACATTGCTGGTAGTCCTTGGTGAAAAGGGATTAAATGTTACACGGAAATGGTTACCATCTCTACACATTTCAAATAAAGTTCTGTTCAGAATATCACCACTGTCTTCTTCACTTTCAAATTCAATTTCATAAAGTACACACTGTTTGCTGGGTACCACGTAGGTATAGTTACAAGCCCAGGGATCGAAACTCGGGCGAGATAGAGCTTCCTCCTTGGTAGAGTCAGGTCGAAGAACTGGTTTAAGAGGCAGTGTCACCTAGCTCCATACCATGTCGTGCAGACGGTCCGGATTATCGCGATCACGTCGGTACTATTCCACGTAAATCATTTCCGGTTAAGCAAAAAGAGAGATAAAAAAGTAACAATCCGCCCTAAAGTTAAATTTATCTGAAATTATGTTTTTTTCATGTTAAAATATGGTGTTGAAAAATGCCATTTTTTGGCTATTTCAGTGTGTATTTTCTTTCAAGTGAATTGCTGTAAGGTAAAAAGAATACTATAGGGAGCTAGTGCCATTCTTTACAAGAAACTTTGCCGCTTAGTCCCCCATCGTTACAGCGGAAAATTTCGAGTAATTTGAATAAT
>PNEQ01006960.1:0-23297 GCA_003012365.1 Medauroidea extradentata
GCACTTACCTTCCCCCCACCCCCCTCATCGTAGTCTATCCTCCCGGCCGGCCGATAACAAGCAAGCAGCGACACGGCACGTAACCTCACAGCGCGTGACTTTCTAAGTGTTCACGGCGTAAAAGAAAAGCCCCGAGAGTAGAATACACTATCACCTTTATTTCTAAAAGACGCCTGGTCATAAATTTTGTTTATAGCTAAGTTTAAATGTACGACTTATTATTGCTTAAGATGACCGAACATGGACTTAATGTGAAAACGGCTTATTTTGACTCATAGAGGTTCCAAATGGGTCCGAAATCTTATAACGACCACCTCTTTATAACGACCCTAATCTCGGGAACCGTGAGGGGTCGTTATAAAGAGGTTTTACTGTACTTCTTTATTTCACACATTGAGAAAATACATTATTAATTGTTTCTGTTAAGTGCGTCGTCGTTCATGGCAGTATAACTGAACAAAACTTGAATTCTTGAATTGCGTGTGTGATGTGTGTTTTTAGTGGTGGTTTTGAGTTACAGCTTCAAATAAACTATGCCCGCATTTACGAGATTCGTAACGGCAATAGGGCGTGTTGTATCAATTAGTCAGTGGACAGAAACCAGTATTATAAGACGTTAACTCGCGGGTATTTATAACTAGAATTACTTTTGATTATACTGTATGTTATATTCAGCCTCCGTGCATTTAATGAGTAAATATTGTAGATAACATTTATCGGATCAGTTTAATGTAAGTTATTAAGATTGTACGACCTTACGTAAATAAAAGCACGTGGCATTATACATTCTGCAGAAAGATATAAACTGCAGAAAATACAGTATAAATTAATCGTGGCTTTTTTGAGTGCTCACTTTATTCCGTATCACCTACCTATGATTGATAACATTGTGTGAAGAGAATACAGTACAAGCAAATAAACATTTGCAATTAAGATAGAAAAGCTGCATTTCTCAATGAAAAGGAAAACATCAAAACAAGCAATTAATTTATGTAGTTTAATAAAAGTAACAAAATACCTCATTTACCAGCTACAGTGTAAACATTGCTCGGCTGAGTACATTGGTCTCACTACCAACACCCTCAGACAGAGGATGGATGGCCACAGGACCGACACAAAAAAGGCCCTAGCTGGTATCAATGTGGACTCACTAGACAAGCCAGTTGCAGCTCATGCAGCATCCCACTATCTAGATTTTGATTCCTGCTACACAACCAGAGTGGTAAAAGCCTTAACACCATCCATCAATAATGCAGAACTAAAAGGCGATGGGAACTGGCCCATCAATACATAACAAAATCCAGACAGCCACCTGGCCTCAACCTCCGATAACCTCAATTCATATTCAAATCTGCCGCCTACCTCTATAGTTCACTTCCTGGCCACTAGGTTAACCAATTACTGTCCGCCATATTGCAGTACAGTGTCTTCTATTCGCCCGACGAAGCCATGTGTGGCGAAACGTAGCGATTCGCGCTTCCGCGCAAAATTTATCGTCCTTTTAGTGTGTGCAGCTGTCAACTTCCATGATACTCTGTGAGTATATGTTTCTATTTAATTTTAAGATGTAAGATATTTACAGTACAGTATTGCGGGCATGGTGGAGGTTGTAGCGGCCACGAGGTTTCATGGCCCGCTACTTGGAGTGTATGTACTGGTGGCACGTGGCCGGGGGGGGGGGAAGTTTTGGTAGTGACAGCACATCACGCTAGGCCTGCAGAGGGAGGGGAGTCACGTGGTTGCGCAGGGGAGGGTGCACGGTACGATGGGTAGGCTGGCCTTGGCCTGGGGAGAGGGCAGTCGAGTGTAACTTTGCTAGCGAGAAGGAGTGCGAGCGGGCGAATTAGAGACAGCCCACAACAGCGGAGAGACTAACGTGTGTCGTGAAGTTTGTTTGCACGCAATAGCAAGGTTCAACGAGTATGGGGAATTACCGTTAATGAACCGGCTGTCGGCCAAGCCATTGTTTCTGCTGAGTAACGAGTTAGCGAGCGCTAAGTAACAGTCTCTGTTACAACTGTGTCTTGTGACGTGGCGTACAGATGGGGCAATTCATGTCGGGCAGTGACATCTTATTGGTGAGCTGGACTCGACGATTGAAGACGTTGGGCTTTTAGCCATTAATTATTGCACTGCAGCATAAGCCTTTTTTTAGTGAGAGCTGATTGGTGAAACCCGTCTTTGTGACACAGTTATTTCTGTTGATCGTGCGGCTCTGCAAGTAGGCCGTCGTCGATTGTTTGTGGGCGAGCCTGGAAACTTGTAGAATGCTGTCGGAGATGGCATTTAATCACGTGTAGAAAAGCGGGAAGTAAGTGACGTTTCTCCGGGTGAAGATTGACTGAGAGGCACCCAGGTAAAATTGGCTACTACTCTGGGAATAAGGTAGGTTTCACCCTGATTTTAACCTTCTTGGGGGACCAGCTACAATGTGCCGTCAATTCTGGACTAAATTCACAGCGTCTTTTGACGTAGAGCAGTAGGAAACCTAAAGGAAGACTGTCATACATTTTTGTAACCTCTTGCTGTGGCATTTAATTGTCTTGTTAGTACATTGTGCAGGCCTTAAATAATGCCATTTAAATTTTAGCGAGAGCTAACAACTGTTTTGTTACTATTTCAGCAATTAACTCTCATTATTATTGCACGTTTGTTCTTTTAGCCAATTATGTGAATGTAATTGTAATGTATTAGCATTGGGATTCGGCAGTTGCTAAACCATTATTCTGAATAGTTCACAGATATTTGATATCTTGCTGGTGTAAACAAGCTTTGTTACATGTTTCTCGGGTAGCCTGCCTTTTGCATGGCTTGTATTGAAAGCTAGGATAATACCCGTTTCAAGGAGTGTAAAATGCATTATATGCATCAATTATATTTTCCGATATGTTTGGCATAATCGAGATGTACTGGTCTGTATACTGAGTTGTTTGAAGTTGTAATGTACCTGTTGTGGCTTGTTGGTCATAAATATGCTTAGTACCAGTGACACAGTGTGAGTGGTTGAATGTACTGTCCCTCCCTTTGAGATAATGATTTTTTGTTGTGTCCTTGTGCCACATGTGCATTATTTAGCACTATTTAAATTTTTTAAGTTAGTTTGCATGTATTATTTTTTTTTTTTTTTTGTTTCACAATGACCGCTGTATATACCACCCTTGGGGCAAGCTCTGAGAACTGAGAATTGGGGTCCGCTTTAAAGGGTTTGCCACAAGGTTTATGGATGACAAAAGAAAAGAAAATGAGCACTAAGTTTCTCTACTCCTACATCCTTCGTTACAAAATTTTCTTGTATGGGGAAAGGGAAACTAAAACGTTTAATGTCCTTTTTGAGCAACTTAATTTAGAAGCAGTTTTTTAATGCTGAATCATTTGTTGGTAGCATTAGACCCTTATGGCTTCTAGGTGTTTTAAAAAACCAGACTGAAAAGAACTTTTAAAAGTTTGCCAATATACCTTGACGCACCCTGCACGGTGCTTAGATACATTTTACGCTCGGCTCCGTAATATTAGTAATATGTAAGAGTTAGGCCTACCTTATTTTCACCCAAGGGGTCATTTAAATCCAGTATTGTGATCCGCGTTGCCGTAAAACATAAAACTAAAGGTTTAGAGATGTTTATATTTACCGTTTTTGTATGTATATATTCACGCCCGCCATACCCAATGTAAACAAACAGATGGACACAATGCAAATAATGCCAGGCGGCAAATTATGAACTTTTAAGAGAGAAAGTGTGTATATAATTATTGTAAACGTAATATTATTAATTTTGTGTGTTTATTTAGTGCTTTGTTTGTTTCTTTTTGGCAACACAGACATTTTCACGGCCCCTCGGGAATGTTTAAATAGAGTCACATATTTTTTGCTGAGTGTGGGAGATTTGTGGGTGTTGGAGTGGTGCGCCTGCTAGCCAGCAGACGGCCTCATCTCCAGCGGCCGCCATTTTCACCACCCACTAACTGTACTTTAAGCCCCCCTCAGGGGTGTATAAGGCGGGCGCTCGCCTAGCCAAATCGTCAGTCTAGGGCTCGGGCCTCCTCCCCGAGCAAGCCTAGGCACCACCCCCCAACCTCGAAAGGGTTGCTTCTTGAGAAGGAAGCGGAAACCCGACGTCTATTTAACCCTAGGGTTGCTTCTTCAGAAGGAAGCGGAAACCCGCCCCTCCTACCTGTTCACCACTACCTATCTTACGTGGGTTGCTTCCTGAAAAGGAAGCCTAAACCCGCCTACCCATCCTCTATACAAGTTGCTTCTTGAGAAGCAAGCGGAAACCTGGTCCTACCCACTCTTGTGCCGAAAGCGCAGTTCGAAGGAGACGCGCCCTAGCCACGCGGGCAGTATTAGGGAACGCACCCTACCGTGAGTCGCCATGAGGCGCATATCTGTGACTGCCGGATGCGGAAGTAGAGCTAAGTCCGTGAGAAGTTCCGGGCCTCCGTGCATAAATGACCACGCGGTTGAGAATAAGTGAATATTGTAAACCAGTAGTGTATAAAGACTTGTGTATATGAAAAGCCGAATGTATTAACCAGTGTGTAAAGTCAGTGATTGTAAAAGTGTACCAAGGGATTACAATATACAGTTCAAAACGTATTTTATAGTTTCATTTCTAAATACTAATGTCTGATTCAGAGTGCCTTATACTAAATATTTCGCCTGAGGAACGAGCGGTAATAGAAGGTCGTAAGGCAGAAGCCGCAGCTAAGCGCCGACAGGCCATCGCAAGTAACAGTGAGATACCTGTGGGATTAATTCCCCCACCACAGAGAACATCCGAAAAGCCCACAACACTGTCAGAACTTTGTCGCCAATTCAAAGACACCGAGAACAAGCCACCTAGACGTAAATGAGACAGTTTCAGTCGCATCCTTAGAAACCTCCACCACCTTCAGCTATCAATAATTAGTCCGATAGAAACTCCAGAAAAACCAGTACCATTACCACACCCCCGCGTCCAGCAGCTGAAGAGGGAAGCAGACTTCGAGCCGAAACCTGTGTCGGACCGAAAACGCTGCCTCCTAAGGGAGCTCTTCTAGATATGGTGAGTGGTCAACACGCCTATACCCTCTATGAAAAGTGAGAATTTTCCCGCTCTGCTGAGAGACTGTGTTGTGTCGACTGCCCGGGAAACCACTCTCCTTGGGACATTTAGCAGCCTCTGGTCCCCTTCAGGGAACTCTCGTGCTCAGACCTCATTGAACCCTGAAGGAAACATAAAATCAACCCCTTTGCGAGCAGAATGGCCACAACCTAGGAAGTGGAAGCAAGGAAAAGCTGGCATTATTTTGCAGTTTTGGTTATAGATACAATTTCCAACCCAGAAACTAATAGGTTGAAACTAGACAGCTTCCTGTGCTGTAGCTTTTTAAAATGGTAACTCATCTGCTGTTTCATATTGTTCTGAGTTACACAACATTTTTAAAGAGCACAAAGCTTCTGTGTGGCTTGCATTCTTGAATTTCAGACTGAGAAAATGTTCTACAAATTTTTACTGATTCCAAACTTTCTTTGCTATATCAGGCATTTTTCCTTGACAACAAAATAAAGTTCAAAACCAAAGATAAATTTACTACCAAGACTATAAATGGAAGGATGACCTAACACTATTATTATAAGTACTTAAAAAATAAAAGTGGATTTAACTAAATTTGAAGCCTTAAAAAATCATAATTCTTTAAATATTTTAAAAATAATCATTATCACTGTTGGCATTTATTTATCTCTTTGTTTGACTTTTTTGGTCACTACTTGTTATGTATATTGTACCATATTTTACTCATCAGATAATTTATGTCCCTAATAATAAGTTTAATGGATATTATGTAAACAGAGAAAAGTAGGAAACTGCCGCTAGGCTGCTAATTACTAAAACACCTTGACAGAGATGCACAAGTACTTACAGAAACAGTACTTGCGGTTAATTTGCACATGCTCGTCAAAACATCGTCTGATTGGTTTTTTCGTCACGATCACGTGATGGTAGTTGTGTCCGGCAGCCAAGAAGTTGAAGTTTGGCAACTTTGCCTTGTACCTGCCAACTACCACAACCTACTAGTTGTTGGTGACATTACAAAAAGCAGTTCAACCAATAAGAGCCAGTCAGCCACCTGCACTACCACCAGCAATACCAAGCCTTCCAGGCCCTTAATTTGTGCGACTGGTTTTTGGTAATAATGTGCAGTAAACCAAGAATTAAGATTAGCCTTAAAACACATTCAAAGAGAAGGACTGTCCATATGTTTATTTCACTAAGGAACCATCAACTGATGTTGGTTGTTATTTGTGCCATTTGTTATTTGATTAGTATTTGGCTTTAATTTAGTTCACTGGTATGCTTAATTAGAATGATCCATTATTTATTTTGATGTAAATTAGTTCCATTTACAGTTAAATTGACAATAAGTCACACAAACTCCCACTACAGTAATTATATTGAGCGGTATTCGAATATGCTGACTGTGAATTTTATGTCTTTTAAATAAATACTGTATAGCAAACTATCTTGATGAGGAGGCACATCAGTACAGTGTTATTTCCAGATTAATGCAAGTAGGACTGTGTATATGGGGTCGTGTAGCATCAGTGACTTGGCCTACTAATTTTTGTTGTAACTATATATTGTTGGTACTTTATTAATCAGCTTTACATTTGCTGTAACTTTTCTTAATGACTTTTTGACGTAGATTTTGATCAGGCCAAACAATTCATGAATTTCAGTTTGTATGAAAAGTCAGGTTACTAGAAGGCGTTATCGTGGCACCAGGCTAGCATCAGTCCGAAGGAACAGTAAGGGTTTTCCTTATGAATGTGTGACGTAGCGATGGTTGGACTTTGTTGCTCCCCAATCCCTTGATACGTCACGTCCGGGTGCCATAGTCTTTTTACTTGTGTGATTCAGATTCTGAAATTTATTTACAACTCTAATAGACAATTTTATAGCTTTTAAAAATGTGGGAGTTCATTGTTTTACTTTATAGATATGTAATTTTTAATTTGAGTCAGTGCTATTATTAATTCTTATTAAAAGAGGTCTCGAAATTGTATAATTCTATTGGTCATACTGACTCTAGGAGCATCCTAGTGTTTACCATTTTATTTTTAAGGGTATCTTTTTTTGATCGTCTCACTAAGGTGCAGGACATGCGGGGCACATCCATGGGAAAAGCGTGAGTTCGGGTGGCTTCATGCATGCTGGCGATCTAAGCCGTCTGCAGTAATTCACCTTAGAGTCTGTAAACTTTGAGCCACTTGAATTTTTCTAGCCATGTTTTGGTAATTTGCTGTAACTAAGTTTGACAGTTCGGACTTGTAACCACAGACTTGTAACCACAGTCACTCAATATTTTCTGTAATGATGAACAGTAATACAAGCACCGAGGCTTCTTTTGTCGGTATGATTTAAAATGCTAGTCTATGATGTAGTATTCGTACTTAAATTTTGCGCATGCGCCATCAAATTACTGTAGAAACCCACCAGCGTTTGGTGTGTTTTTCATTTCAGCCATGTGATTAATATGTTGAACTGCACATTAATTTGTACCACATATATTTTTTTTTCTTATTTTAGACACAAAATTGTACTAAATTTGGCTCTTACGAAATATTTTTATCACTCACAGTTTTCAAATAATAGCTTGTTAAAGTCAAAATTTGCATGTTTCCGTTTTTAGGACTACACTTAAACCAACTGACATATCGAACTGAAAATATTCACGGTGGATAAGGACATTGCAGGCTACAATGTTACATTCATAAAAACAATTAATAAAAATTTTTTGTACTTAAATAAAAATGCTGAAATTTAAAATAAAAATTTGAGAAATTCAATAACTTTTTAAATATATAAAAATATTTTATTTTGTGGTTTAACATGGCTGAATTTGTATCCTACAAAATTGTTATTCACAGTGAATTTTTTTCAGTTTGGTAAGTGAGTTGGTTTTAGTGTCGTCCTTAAAACAGTAACATGCGAATTTTGGCTTTAATGAGCCATTACAAAAAAACTGTGAGAGATAAAAAAATTTGTGTAAGAAAAAAATTTAGTCACAATTTGTGTCTAAAAGAAAAGAAAAAAACTGGTACAAATGTAAAAATAAAAGCATGGTGATGAAAATTGTAGTACACCGCGCCCGTAACACAAAAATATATAATAATAATATTAATACATCTACATGCAACATATTAAATGATTATTTATCTTGCGTCCCAATCAAATTATATTTGTAGGTGATTCAAACTCACTTTACGAAGGATATAAATCAATTGAAAGTGGTAAAATCACATACTTCTAAAAATACAAAATGTTGTATCTTTCTTCTATTTGTTTACTGTTGTACATTCTCATGTTGGCGGGTCGCCATATTGGGAAGTTCAAGTACAGAAACAGTTAGCCAACATGATCCGAACAAACTTTTCTCAAACACAATACTTTTCCACTTGCGTAGTTTTATAATGAATTTTTGAAAGTCAAACGACTTTTCCATTATTTCATTTAAATGGTAAATTAAATACACGTGAAGCTTTGAATTTGATGCAAATGTTGCCTGTATTAAGTTAATACAATGTATATAAATATAATTTTTTGTACATTGGCCAACATGCCTGCATTAATAAAAACAAATCATGTAAACATACTACAAAAAACAATTACTGCGTTTGAGAGCTATTTTCGTATTTACTGTGTTACAACAGAAATTGTGATTTATATTTTCATAACATTGTACAACGATTGTGTGTTGCATTTTTACACAATTTCCTTGTCTCCTAGTTTGAGAGCTAGGTTAGCAACATGAAAGTCTTCTTTTAACGAAATGCTAAAAATGCCAAAGAATAAACCAACAGTAGCAGCACGTGCAGCAGTTTTCAAATGAAGAGTTTTATGTCAGTGGTAACAAATTTTGATGTGTAAATTTTGTGACTATCGTTTGGAGTTTAAAAGGAAAGATACTCTGAACAAACACATCCGGTCAGAGAGGCATAAAAATGGGAAAAAAGGCAGCAACCAGCAAAATGGCAGTTTTCAATTGAAGTAGAGTGCTCAAACAAGCCAAAGAACACAAAGAAGAGTTTGTGTGGAAACAGTTGAAGCTTTTCTTGCTGCCAGAATTCCTGTTGAGAAATGGGACAACTTAAAACTTAAGGAATGGTTGGAAATACATGGCTGATATCAGGTGATACACCTAGTGCAGACTGGGTAAGAAAAAAATACATTCCTCTTTTAAGTGAGGATAAAGAAACAAAGATCAAAGAGAAAGTGGCAGATAAAAATGTCGTTATTCTTGCAGATGAAACCACAGCTAAAGGAAATAATTGTGTGTTCAATACCTTTTTCGAGGTATTGCATCCAGGAGCAGAACATAGCATATTTATTGGGAGCATCATGTGTACTTAAAGTTGTTAATGCTGCCACCTTTTTGAAAGCAGTGATTGACATATGCACCAAGTACGAAATCAAAGAAGAAAGCATTGTTGCATATGTAACAGATAGTGCAAGATACATGTCTAGATCTGCAAGTACTTTGATAATAGCTGTAATACATACTTCAGCTTGTATATTTTACCTCTGTGAAATCATAAAACGTTTCAGATTATGAGCAGGTGCTATGTAAGTGGCATTAGTAATTATTTAAGGACGTTTCTGATAATTGTGTTGTCAAATTGTGTGTTGTGTGTAGTAGCATGTATTGGATTAGTGTCTCACTGTGTAGGTGTCGCTGCAAGAGGAAGTGAATGCCATAGTGTGCCTGGGGTTTCCTATGTTGACCACAGAGGGCAAAAGAGGCGGGCCGAGTGACACACTGCTCGATGTTCATACACCCACACTCTTCGTTATTGGCGAGATGGCCAGTAGGGCAAGGTAACTAGTTTAATTTCCCTTCTCTTCTCCTGTATTGCACACTCATACTTTTTTCTTGTGTTTTTGTTGGGATTTTGATTAATTAATATTCTTTTTGTTGCATTGTTTTGTGTCAGTTTGTTTTTATCTTTGAACGTGTACCACATAGTATGCCTACGTGTGTTTGTGTTGGTCTGTGTATACTGTATTTGTACACTTGTTTGCATTGTAGATTAATGCATACCTGCTAACTGCCACAATTTAGGCGTGAGGCTCACGATTTTATGATATCACTCGCGCTCGCACAAATTTAAGTGAAATCCTCACAATTATTTGCGAGTTCCGTCACTTGTGTGTTTTTTTGTGTGTGAGTCGATAGATCTTTCGTTTATCGCAGAGATTGATTATAGCTTCACACTTGCAAATAAATTGATTGTTCTCATTGCGGTTGGCATAGCCTGTGCATTGAAATGTGCTTTTTGTCATCGTCATTGTGGAATTGATTTTAACAAGTGCCGTGTTTTGAGATTGATATGTCAGCTTCGACTTGCATAGTCCATTGTTTTTGGTGTTGGAAGGTTTCGTTCTTCTGTTGTCTGGTATTATTTCTTATGCATTCCTTCCCGCGAGAATGATGACTTTAGGTTATGTGGTGAATTTTCTGTAGTGTGTTTGTACGGCTTATGATGTCAGAACAGACTACTAGTAAGAAACATAAGTAAACAACATTTGACCAGGGATATTCAGAAGAATTTCCACAGAACATCGCTTCACGGAAATGTAACGGCTTTGCATCACATGCAGGATGAAACTGTGGGTTCAAGCATTCACAGAGTAAGAAACATATTGATAACGTAAAGTGCATTGAATCATACATGAAACTGAGTTATGTATGTGATGCTGGTGATAATCGCGTTACTTTTGCTGAATGTTTGTTCACTTCATTCATTGTGGAACCCAATTTATCTTTGAGTTGTGCTGACCATACCGGTCAATTGTTTAGGAGAATGTTTCCTGACAGCGTAATCTCAAAAATGTACAGCTGCGCAAGAACAAAACCTACTGCCATTGTGGGTGAAATGTTTCTTTCATGTATGTTCAGGGTGATATAAAATTTTTCTTTATGTGCAACAACCACTTTTTCTGACAGTATATAATATATTTACAACTTAATGAATGTGTATGGTTATGTGAAAAAGTGTTTGTGTGTGAAGTAAGGTCTATGTGAACAAAACTGAATATTGTCTGTGATGTGACTTTGAATTTGTACCTGTATCTTCTTTGATAAAATGACAGGTGGCCTAATGATTAAACCTACACAAATGAACCTAATGATTAAACCTACACAAATGAAATCTCTGATGAGGGAACGAAGGCTACGCAATGTGTTGGTAAGTAGTTAAAATTTGTGTGCTTGGTTGTAATGTTATTAAATAGGCTACTGTATACACTAAACCCCCGATTTTGTGAAGGTAGCGATTTTACAAATTTAATCTTGGGAACCGTGAAAAAAGCTGTTGAAAAATGTGACGGCGTACGTCAAAGAGCAACGTCCGGCCAGTGAGCACTACTATATATGTTGCACAGTTTGTCTACCCTCATTTCTTTATAATAAAGTGAAATCTTACTCTTCGTAGATAACAAGACCGTGACAGCTACAGTTACATGCTTGTCCCACAGCCAGCAGATCAACCACCCACCTCCCCCTCACACCATCCAAACATCAGCGTGGGAAACGACTTTTAATGCGTATCCCAGGAAATGTCAATCTATATCCTCGCCCCCTTGGCGGATTTTTGGTATTCCCACCTCTACCCACACTGACACCCAACCACTGAAATTGACAATAACATTTGTTGTAAGTTATTTTTCTTGTGTAGCAATCTCCTCCAGGCTGTAGGATTTCTGGCGCCGACATTGTAGTCAGATCATCGGCTTCATGGAATTTCTCAGTGATCCAGGTGTACGTTAACCTTCGTCTGCTGGAGAGTATTGCGCCGTGTTAGAGAGTGCGTGTGTGACTGCAAGCGAAGTGAAAGCAAGACAAAAAAAAAAGGGGACGTGTTTTCAGCACTACACATCAGCTAGGGGAGTGTTTGGAAGTAAACACGAATGGGCAACGGGTAAGAACGGCATATGTGACTAAGTTTGGACTCGTTGACGGCACCGTTTTTACATTAACTCGACTCTTGCCATACACATACAATGTCTGGGCAGGCCATCGTTAAAAGGGCACAAGTATCGAACATAGTCCGGCACAAAGGCTTGTTTTCAAACTTCGTTCGATTTTTTTAATCACTATTTTCATGTTGCAATGGATAGTACGCCAGCCTCACGGCATCCGAAAAAATGTTGCGTGTGACACTAATTTTAGTTTCTTTTGACTAGACTCTCGTAAACCTTTTTAGGTTAATTTTTCCACGCAATGCTACGAACATCAAAGCTACACGATCGCGAGAGGCATCCGTGTTTGATGTTTTATTTTGTTTGTGACATGGATTCGTGGTATCGATCGTTCGTATTTGTGATTCTATCTATTGATATAAATTTAAACTTAAGTTATTATTTACCATTTTATGTGTGAAACTATATGGATGTCAGACTATGTATTCATGATAAGACACTTTGTGCTCGGTGTTCTCTTTCTATCTCTAGGACATGGGTCGGTCATATTTACTGTTCAGGGTACCCTTTTAATCAGAAGATATGAATTTATATTTTAATGATAACTTGTCTTACTTTCCAAAACGCTACGAAAATCGCGACCCCGTTGGATATACTTTGCTGAAAAAATGCAATTTTAAAATTTGGAAAAGGCAGAGGGCAAAATTGGCCTCAATCGATTTTACGAATGTCATAAATGGAACCATCAGTATCCGTAAAATCGGGGGTCAAGTGTATTTAGTGTGTTTTTGGACACTTGCGTTTTCTGGTATCTGTGAAAACCTTACAGAAGCTAAAGAATAGGAATTGCAATAGGGCCGCTGCCAGGGAGCTGCGGTGTCGGGATACATGTATGCCCCTACACCTTGAAAATATATTACATTTTAAGCGTAAAACTTATTAAAGAAAAACTTATATCCAAAAAAATCATTAGTATAAACTTGTTTATAGCAAACAGGTGAGGTACCACTCTTCAAAATGGTTATATTCTGCAGTGTTCTTTGCTTGTTGGTGAACTCTGGTTGTCTTTGCAATGCTGAACATTCTTTCACATTCAGCATTGCAATGGGGAATTACAAATATTGACAAAACGACTTCAGAAATTCTGTTATAGTACAGTTTTCCATTACTCCTTATTTCATTCCATATCACATAAATTCTCTAATTTTTACTTCTTATAGCAGTGAGATCATCAGTTTGCATGGCTTCAAACTGCCTTTGCAGTTATCCATTACACCATTCATGCCTTCATCCCTAACTGGCAACATGAAAGGCATCAAATTGATAAAATATTCCTGACTCAAATTTTGTATTACCGTACTTATTTCTACCACTTTTGCAATAACAAGAACTGTATTTTTCTTGGAAAACTTAAGTACAACAAAATCACATGCCGAAGTAAACTATTTTCTTACTCTTCAAAAGTAATTTTCTCTTCCTCAGCTGGCAAGAAACTACATAACAACAATTCTCTCAGTGTGAGCCGCAGTCATTAATTCATTGTCAAGCTTTTGCTTAGCTACATAGTTTATCCACATTCAATTCCACACATTTCATGACACCTATAGAGACAAAACATAAAAATATATTTCTCTAAAAATTTTGCGACAGATGTGACAACACGTGGATATGTGGCCTAGTAGACAATTGTGTTACATTCAGTTTATCATTTCAAGTATAGGTACGACATTCAGTAGGAACAAACAGAATGCCTTGTGGTAGAAAGATAGGAACATGAAAGCTTCTTTTCACAACTAAGGGCATATCTGTCACTCTTCAACACAGTGCTGCTACTTTCCACTTTTGGTATTTTCACATTGTCAAAGTTGCACTCCTTTTCTTCTGAAGTACAGTAAAACCTGTTTATTATGACCCATTTTATAATGACCATCGGTCACAAAATAGCATAATAGCCAAGTTTGTATTACATGCTCACTGGAACTTATTATTTTTTTTGAGGAACAAAGTTACATTTTTGTTGACGTTCACAATACATGAGAAATTAGCTTTCATTTGCGATATGAATGAGCCAGATACCATGAAAATTGTGGGTTTTATGGAAATTTAAGTATACAAGTGCAGGTCACCTAAGAACAGCATTCACTCCAAAATTGAAATGTTTGAAAATTTCTCCTTCATTAATTTTCATCCAAAAAAATCTA
The DNA here is from genome assembly GCA_003012365.1 of Medauroidea extradentata. NCBI lineage: Eukaryota > Metazoa > Arthropoda > Insecta > Phasmatodea > Phasmatidae > Medauroidea > Medauroidea extradentata. Next base: position 14,165 of record PNEQ01006960.1, read on the forward strand.
AAATTATTCGTACACACTTAACTTATAGTCCCGTATGCATGAAACAATTTTGGACAAAATCTGTGACATTGAAGCTGGATCATGTATTATGAGCTGGGTGGCTGGTCAGGGTTGGGTCCTTAATGGTAGGTTTGGTTGGTTGTGTTTGTTTTTTGTTTTCTTTTTACAGTTTTGGTCTGATTATTTTGGTTTGGTTTCCCTTTTCTTTGAGGACGTCTGTCAGGGCTGAGGTTTGTTTTGCTTCTCCCTGTCTGTAATGCTTCAGTCTTGGTGTGTTCAACTTTCTGGTCAATTGGGGGCGTGTTGGGTAGTTATCTCGGGGCATCTTGAGTCGCTCCTTTGGTCGGGTGTACCCCTCTAACGGCCGTGGAGGGGCGGCCTTGATGATAGATGGGAGAGGTATCTCAGGGGTCTCAGCTGAGAGAAGGGAAAAATAGGGAGGGGGGGGCATAAGTTTTGCTTGGTAGGTGGAGGGAGCGAGCGAGCGGCCCTCATTAGGGCAAGGTGAGTTGAATGAGGAGGTAACTGGCAAGGTGGACGATCTGTGAGTGTGTGATCCGACTAAGTCGCGGCGCCGATGGTTTTTGACTCTGGAATATTCATCGTCCTTTCTGAAGGGGTGATCACCCGATTGCTCTTGGGCTTAACAAGAGGTTTGGATGGCCTACTCGTAATCGAGGTATGTGGCTGGCGACTAGTGGTTGCCGAGAATCTGCTGAAATGGTGAGTCGTCCCAATTTTCGCCTTTTCTGTGCATAGGGAGTGTGGCTCATTGGAGAAGGATCCATGTCGGAATTCATGGTTTCGGAGAAGTCGGGGAATAGCGACTCGTGAAACTTCCAAGTCATTTGGAAAGTGCTGATTGCAACATCGTCGGAGTTTAGTAAAACTTTGTCCAAATCGGTTGGAAACCAAAAGTGGGTGCACAGAGCTGGTTCGTGAGTGGGGAGGAAAGGTGTTTGCATTTCGGAACAGATGGTACTGAATTTGAAAGGCTTTGAGTCATCTGTGTAGGAGAGTAATGTGTTTAACCCCTGCGGATTAGTACCATATGTTAGGGTAGTGTTCGACTCTGGTGTAAAAGAGTACAGTGTGTAAGGGCTTTGCACTTGCATGGGCAAGTTATAAAATGTGTTATTTGTATATAATATGACAGGAAGCTGAGAAGATTACTGAGTGTGTGACGGCCTTTTTGGCATGTTGTAGGGCAAAAGCTCCTAGGTCAAGCCTGTAAAATTGACATTTAGTGAAAGGTCTATGTATGGATCTGTGCTTCTGAAAATTAACTGAATTGTGCCGAGAGAGGAATTGATGTATATTATTATTGAATACACTGCTTTAAGTTCAAAAAGTATGTATCGTTTTCTCACTGATCTATTGCTTTCCTGTTGTGATTGCCCCAAGCGTAGGTCATGACAAATGTTTCTTGCCTTTGGTTGGGTTTGGCTCTTAGGAGCATTATGGTGGGAGATTGGGGCGCCTCTCGCCTTGGTAGTTGGTTCAATTAAATTAGGTGATCTGAAATTAAATGACCCGAAAGAAAGATTGACATTCGGACTGATTCCTGATGTATGAGTTCCAATGGACGACTTGAAAAGAGGCGGAGCTTCAGTCAGGTGTGGGATACAATTCCTATCTCCATGGATACTGCAGGCGAACATGTCCATACCGTATAAGAATTCCATTATTTGACAGATCATAAAAAAGTAGGGCAATGTAAACAAAACATTAGGCCTGTGTATCCTTCCACCATCATGTGCTTTCCAGCTGACAATCAAAACATGTCAACAGTTAAGGTATATTATGATTGCAATAACATTTAAAGTGTGTTGTGATTTTCTTTAGATTATTTTTAGATCTCAGAAAAATAATTTATTTTCAATACTAGATGCACATTAATCCCTCACGTGGCTGGTCACCGGCTGCAAGTGGCAAGTCTGGCGGCAATCAGTGGCTTGCAAGTGGTATATCTGGCAGCGAACAGCAGCTTCCTGGCCGCGAGCTCGTTAATCTGCTGTGGTTCCCCTCCTGCTGTCCATAGCTTGTTATTGCAGTTCTCCTAGCCTCTCTGTACTAAAGTTCCAGACGATGTCCCATGTATAGGCCCAATTTATGTTGTGGCACACTTGATTTAGGCCCTGCCAAATTGCTATACTACCAACAAACAGTTTTAAATAACATTTGTCCATGGTATTGTGCATGCAGCAGTACAAGGGCAGGTATCTTAGAGTGTTTAATTAGTGGGTCTAAAATCATGGAGCATTCAATAACAATTGTACAAGTCCGTGGTAAGTCATATCTTTTTAATGGCCTCCCATGGCAAAACTCTCGTACAGTTCTCAAAGTTTAAAAACAGTTCAGGTTGTTACTTCATGGCAGCAAAAAATAGAATGCACAAAGAAATATAAACAGCCTTATCAGAGTTCCCATTTGCTAGTGTTCTAAACAAAAGGAATATTTAGAAAACAAAATGCTTGATCACAATTCACATTCACCAAAACAAAGTAAAACATTCATTACAAGATGGATGTAGATAGTCCATGGAGCAACTAGCAGCTAACGACGGAATCAAAATGATTGAGTTTCAACTACGTCCTGATACAATACGCATCCGTTGTTGGACAATGGCAGTACCCACACCATTGTCTTTTCGCTGTCTTTTATTCCAGCAGGCTTTGAAGAGCAACTACAGACTGGGGCGAGCGCAGCGCAATTTCCTGCCAACAACAACTGCGACAGGGCTGCCACCCTAACAATTGACTACTGGGACCTACGTAATTTAAAATAAAATACATTTATCAAATTATGTGTTGAGGCTATGACGTGACAAACTACGAATCAATAATATTAGTTTCTCTCTTCATTTCAAATCAAACTTAACTTACCAGCAACATCTAGAAGAGAAAATAGGTATAAGAATATTAAAATAGAATCCAGCAGAGTGGTACATATCTCAAGATACGCCAGGAGAGTTGTCACCATGTGATATAAGTTTAGATAATGTACAAAAAATCTGATTATTTAATTTTTTCAAACACGTTTAACTAGTTGACGCAACGACGTCACATCCACTTATACAGGGTATTACAAAAAGGTACGGCCAAACTTTCAGGAAACATTCCACACAAACAAAGGAAGAAAATATGTGATATGGACATATATCCGGAAACGCTTAGTTACCATCCTTACATCTCGTAAAATGTCATCGTAAATAACATTTTGTATGGACACTGTTCCAATTACCCATTACAGTAGATTGGTTTTTTATAATGTACTTTACATCCTAGGTTCACCACCCGTATTGTAGAAGACTGTGATATAGTAGGCCATGCTCCAGGGATACGTCAGCGCATCAAGGATTCCGTACGGCGGAGGGTAGATGCACGTATCCTCGCTCACAGAAGTCATTTTGAACATTTCATTTAAGGACGTATGTTACGTAACGTAATGCTGGTACTGTCACTTTCTGTGTGCTCCCAGTATATCATTTCATGTGAGTTGAAGAGACGAAATGCAGTCACGATTACCTTCCGTTACGTCGCCCATCTGGTTCTAATGAAACATTCCATTGGGTAATTGGAACAGTGTCTGTACAAAATGTTTTTTACGATGACGTTTGACGAGATGTAAGGAATTGAGCCCGTTGTAATTAAGCGTTTCCGGACATAATGTCCATATCACATATTTTCTTTCTTTGTGTGTGTGGAATGTTTCCTGAAAGTTTGGCAGTACCTTTTTGTAACACCCTTTAAATTACCTTAAAGCTCGCCCTCAATTTTTAACACTTTACCATTTAAGCCTGAGGGCAGTAGTATTCACCATTGCTGTTCGCTGTATTGCAGTTTATTTTAAAGTAAGGATAATATGTAGGCATGTAAGGTTATGAAGATGAAGCTTTATTCGTATAACTGTATTTAGGTACTTACGTCCTAGAGCTTATCCAATGTTTATTTTCCATGTATTTGCAACATTTGTTAACCTGTACTAGTGTTTGTTTACAAAATTCGGCCGAGCGCCTACCATTAGTGTCAATCCGGTGCATAGACACTGTAAAGTGCACTAAAAGGGCGATCACGGGAAATATGCATGTAAATATAAATTGTACGTGTTTCTTGTTGCCTAAAATGTGTTTTATAATTATTTAAGCGTTCTTGTGTTTTAATTACAGTATCATGTTAAATGGCAATATGAGCATTTATAATTCAAGTCGAGAAGTTCATTTGTGTAACAGAGTAACTTTGTGCCACGAGAGAGTATTTCCTTTGTGTGAGTGTGGCGAACCTGTAGATGCAGACAGCTATGAGTGGCCCAGCGGCCATTTTGATAACAGTACTTTCAGTCCCCCTCAGGGGTATATAAGGCGGGCAGTGCACCCAGCTAGTCAGTCGTCAGGCATTCGGACTTCGGGCCAGGTCAGCATGGCACTCCCCCTTCTTACCACGAAAGGGTTGCTTCCTGAAAAGGGAGTCTAAGCCCGCTCTCCTACCTAAACCTTGGGTTGCTTCTTGAAAATGGAGCCTAAGCCCACCCACCTTCCTTATGTTGGGTTGCTTCTTGAAAATGGAGCCTAAGCCTGAGCATTCATGTTTGAGTTGAGACTTAACCTTCTAAGCATGGCAACCTAACCTATGTGCTCTCCAAGCCACTATGTCTAGTACTTTGTCTCTATGTGCATTGCCAGTTAAAAAGTGTTATCATACACTCCCCAGTCTAGTGAAGTCTATTGAAAGTTATGGAATATAGTAAACTTTCCCCGGGATCAGAGAGATCACCGTATAATTAACAGTAATCCAGTATTTGTTATTATTCAAATATCATCGATGGCTGCAGCGTCCTAATGTAAAAAGGCTAGTGAATATTGTAACCTCTCAGGATCAACGAGATGATCACCACACATTCTCGGCCACGAGCAGGTTTTAATTCGTGTCTAGCAGGGTTCCCACGCTCCTTGAAAGTCCTTGAAAAGTGCTTGAAAAGTTGTAAGAATTTCAAGGGCCTTTGAAAGTGCTTGAAAAAATTTTTAGGTGCTTAAAAGTGCTTGAAAAATTTGGAAGTGATATGATGAAGTATCATAATTTTCTCATAAGTAATGCAGCCATGTACAACTTTCAACTCTCCATAAATAAATATTCCATGCTTAGCACTGAATGAAAATTAGTGTAGACAAATCTAGCACAGTGAAATTTAAATCAGAAAAGAGTAAACAAGTATAATTAGTCCAACTGCTTCTTCAGGAGTAGCAAATACTAGTCCTACTTTAATTACTTCACATTTTAATAGATGCTGAGATAAGATGGGCTCTGAAATGTGTAACCAGTCATTACTTGCTTAACTCTTGTGAGAGCCTACCAGGACTATCCAATGATATGTTCCCTAATAGCAATATAGTAAAACAGTTTTCATGTAGTGCAACCAAGTTGCATATATAATATGGAATTGCACCAAAAGAAACAATTGGATGTACACATCAGATTTTGGGACTCTAACAATGAGGTAGCAACTAGATACTTCACATCTGTGTTTATGGGCTATTCGAGTGGAGACATTTTTCTGTCAGTCTTACGTGAAGCAACAGAACAATTAAATTTCGTAAACTTCTCAGCTTATCACTGGATGGTCCAGCTGTCAACTGGAAGCTCTCCAATCTTCTGCAAGCTGAATTGAAACATGATTATGGCTGCACCCTTATAGATGTAGGCAGTTGCACATTACACACCTTACATACATCTTGGGACCTTGATAGTTTTTTGGTAAGCATTTATTGGTTATTCAAAGATTCTCTGGCCTGTAAGAGAAGATTATTTGAACGTTTCTCTAAACAAAAAACTCGCCTGTAAGTTCTGCAAACATCTTTGGTTAGAAAATGTGCCAGCAGCAGAAAGAGCAATTGAAATTTTAGATGATTTGAAGAAATATGTCCAAGAAGTTGAAAAAGGATGTCTTATAAAAATAAAGTGTAAGTCATTCTGCATCATTCAGGAAACATGTAAAGATGTGTTGATGCCTGTGAAATTGAACATTTTTCTGTCTGTTGTCAAACTGTTGCAACCTTTTCTTGTAAAATATCACTGTGATGCACCACTCTTACTTTTCCTAGCTGAATACTTAGGAAATATGGTTTTTAGTTGCTTACAGAATTTGTATCATGAAGAATGAGTACATTTTAAAAATGTCAACTCCATACCAGGTTTCACTTTTTGACTTAAAAGATAAACAATGTCTGTTGCGTTCAAGCAAAGTAAGCTTCGGGTTCGTTTTATATAGGCTGTTAAAGAACTGGTTCGAAAAAATGGATTTTCAGAAAGAGCGGTGCTTGTACTCAGACATGAAATGCAGAATTTAATTTTCTTGATTGTTGAAAACCTAGACCCCTATTAAATATGCCTTTGTTAGAAGCCTTTCGTGTATTGATCCGTGTTTCATAGTAACTAATATCAACAGCTGCTATAAGAAAATGAAACGTCTTTTGATTCTTGTCGATGCCAAAAAACTTCAAGATAAGTTGTGTGATGAAATTTTACATGAATATCAAGAATTCCTTACAAGTGCACTACAGAGCAGAACCTTAGTCATTGATTTCGACCCTGCTGTCTCTAGGATCGATATTTTTCTTCGTACATACCTTAGTGCTACAAAAAAGTATGAAAAGCTGTGGCAATTTGTAAAAATGCTTTCAATTTTCTCACGTGGGCAAGCAGCTGTTGAATGAGGCTTTAGCGGTCTCAATAGCAAACATCTTTTTGAGTGTATGAAAAAGTGTACTTTCAAATTGACGTCCTTGGTCTGTTGTTTTCTTATGAGGAACACCGAAACGTGATATCCAACACATCTTGTTTTGCAATAGAAACATCTTCTAACCATCTAGTGTATCAATTAATAATAAGTATGTAGAAAATTCTTTGCAAACTGGAAGTAGACCTACAATGTCTAAATGTACATGTGAAAATCATTCATTCGGAACTGCGAAAACAGAGAGTGGTGCATGTTTGTGTTTGTATTCTTTGCAGCGTTGACATTTGATGCAATTTTTAGCCCATGGTCGGACATCCCTATTAATTTTTGGCCAAAAAAATTTGCTTGTGACTATTCTTTGTGTAGCTCTTATTCCTGGGTGTCTGAGCTTATGAATATTTTCGAATATTGCCTTTCGTAGTGAAGTAGGAATATATGGACGGATAACATCATTTGATGTTTCACAATAAATTTCTTTAGTTGACTCTGGAATTTTTATTTTCCTAATTTTAAGGGAAGGGTTTTTTTTAGAGAATCTTGTAAATCATCACCACATTGTTGTTTACATAATTCATCGTAATCCAAAGGTGATGGAAAAGAAATTTCCTGTATTCTTGACAGTGTGTTGGCCACAATGTTAGAATTTCCGGAAATATGAAGAATTTCTGTTGAAAATTCAAAAGTGAATACTATTTGGCGTGTTTGACAATTGCTGGCTTTGCCCAATGTCTGAGTGAAAGCAAAAGTTAGTGGTTTGTGATCTGTTAGGATTGGTAACTTTCGACCTTCAATTAGATAACGAAAATGTTTGACGGTCATATAGATAGCGAAGAGTTCTCTGTCGTAAGTGCTGTATCGCTGTTGACAAGGAGAAAGACTTTGTGAAAAAAAAAATGGTTGCTCTTCACTATATTCGCTTTGTTGAAATACTGGTCCTACAGCTGTATCTGTTGCATCAGTTATCAACACAAGATGAGTATCTGGAGAAGGGTGCTTCAGTATAGTGTCTGTTGCCAGAGCTTGTTTGAGTTTGATGAAAGCTTCCCGTGTGACTGGAGTCCAATCTATATAGTAGGGTACTTATGTTTAGTGCTGTGCCGATCCAGATCAGCGATTTCTGATACTGCCGATATTTAGCCGTATCGGTGGATCGGCCGATATCCGATGCAACTCCTAATATTTAGGTATCGGTGGATAGACTGATATCCGAGACTACATAAACATGTATGATAAACATTTTTTATTTCACGTGCATTAATACCTGTATCCGCGTATCATTACTACATAATTTCCAAAATTAGCATTGCCAAAAGTGGAGTGTGCAGCTGATCGCGCCTAGCACACTGCGAGTCGGTACCGGCAGTAGAAGACGTAGCAAGCCGGCAACACAGCAACATGTGTGTCTGAAATGCCGTCACACGCAGGCAAGCAGATGGCAGATGTCTAGCAGCGTGCTATCGTGACAGAGGCGTAGAGTCAAGTATTTTGAATAAATAGATACACTGGACGGGATGTATGACCTTTCTTTGGCTCAAAATTAAGCAAAAATGTCGCCGGCAATATAGATTCTTGCGCCCGCAACGACCGTTTTCGGAAGTTATTTGCAAGAATACCGCAACAAAGTTTATTGAAATAGTAATATTTTTCAGTAGAGTGAAGTATCTTGAATAAATAGGTAACACTGTAAGCAGATGTGACCTTTCTTTGTCTCAAAATTAATCAAAAACGGCGCCGGCAATATAGATCATTGCGCCCGCAACGACCGTTTTCGGAAGTTATTTGCAAGAAAGTTTATTGAATTAGTAATATTTTTAAAATATAATGACGTATTTTGAATAATTGATACTCTGGGCGTGCCACAATGTTGTTGACTGAAATAGTAATTTATTTCAATAGGCTACATTGGTTGACATCTATGGCTTTTCTTCGACAAATCAGGCACAAACTTCGCCGACAACGGTAATTCTAGTTGGCACAACATACGTTTTGACAAAGCTGTTTGCCTCCTGGGACCTTGTCTTGGTAGCGAGAGATCACACACATGTGTACGAAAAATTTATGTGCGCAAGGACCTATCTGGAAACGGGTTAGCTAAAAAATAACATAAACTACGCGTCTGCTGCGTCACTTGTGCCACTTTTGACCAGTACGTAGGCACAGCTCCTGACGCTCGCTCGCTCAGCAGATGGGACGTGATGATATCACTACTCCCTTTGTTTCGTAGTTCTTTCGCTTTCTAGCTCGGCTGGCTGTGTGAAAATAATCTGCTTGTATAATGATTCTACTCTGTGCGCGAGTTATTTACACACTTCACCAATGTGCATGGAGAGGGAGTTGGTACTCAGTTTCAATTTGTTCATCAACAGTAAACAATTACAAACATCAAGATGTTGATCATTGT
>PNEQ01006961.1:0-23283 GCA_003012365.1 Medauroidea extradentata
ATTACTGCAGATATCGCTTGGTTTATTATTCCTCACGGAATTAATATGTTTAATCACCTGTCTTGTGTTGTTGTGTTGTGTTGTCTTGTGTTGTTATGTTTTGTGCTTTTTGTTTTATAGTGTAGTGCCTTCCTGGTGTGGTCTAATAAGACTGTTTGGCAGGCACTTTAATATTTTTGTAAATAAATAAATAAATAAAAATAAAATAAATATATATATATAACCTCAAAAATGATGAGATTACAACACCCTTTCATCACTTATTTAACACTCTTAGGGGTTGAATTTTTAAAAATCTTTCTTAATGCTCACCTACGTTGTATAAGGAACTCCTGTGGAAAAATCCATGCTTCTAGAATCATCGGTTTAAGCTGTGCTTTGTCTGTCAGTCAGTAGCCTATAAAGAGTTGTATTAAGTATATAACTGTATCTATATGCCTACGTAAACACGCAAAACTTCATCTTACTAATTAAAACCGTCAGGCATTAGAATAAAAAAAACTGTGGATACGGGTTGGCATGGAGTCTCGAATGAGTGAGTGAGAGATTTTGGTCAGCGCTCAACATCGACGTCTTCAGCGTCAATGAGGGGTGACATGAGGTGTGTATAGAGCAGTTCCAGAATGAAATATCGGGAGTAACGGGAGGTCCCGAGAAAACCAGCCGACCAACGGCATCGTCCGGCACGATTCCTACATGCGAAAATCCAGGGACCGACCCCGCCGAGAATCGAACCTGGTTGGTGTCTGGTCTGACTATTCGGCCTCCGCGGCCCAATGGAGTCTCGAAGACTCACTTGCATTGGAAGCCCGGAAATCCTGCCACCACCCCTGGTAACAAGAGTGTTGGTGTAGTAAATGCATGCCTGACTGTTGAGCGCATGTATATTACTATGTTACAATCACGAACAAATACAGTCAACAGTCTGAAACAAATATCACTACCATCACTGTACGTTCTCTTCAGTGCTGTACTCTAGCAGCACTAACTACGAATGTTTCCGAGGTGTGCGTTTCTGCTGTATTTAATGTTCGAAACAAGCTTTGTATTCAGTTTCAATGTTCTGTATTTAATAATGGATAAGTAAAATCGTACCTACTATTACTGTTACAATAATGCATTATGAAAATGTCTACGTGATATTAGTTTTGTAAGTTACGCATCTTCTGTAATATTTGAATGGACTTTGGTGAATTACTGTTTTATGAAGTATTTCCAGCTAATGTCATAAGCAGTATGTTTAGATTTTTTTAGTAGTAGTTTAGTAGTACCGAATAATTTTTTATTTTTGTTTTACCAAGCAAGGTGGCGTAACGGTTACACGTTGGGCGCGAATGAAACATGTTATATTTTAGGGGCTACTAACTACCGGTATAAATCTTTGCTCTCAAATTCACTCATATTTTAAAAAGTAGTTACTGTTAACTTACTGCGCTTCGAGTCTACTGGGATGATGATAATACTTTCTAAATAATTTCTAATAAACATTTCTGAAATTACAACGAATATTTTTTTTCACTTTGACGTAAAATCGGAACGGTGCAATCGCTTAGCGTCTGAAAGGTTTTTATCCACAACTTAAGCAAGATGAAAATGAGTTTTTGAAAATTTAATTCTGAATCTTGGAAAATTGGCAACTTTTAAATCTCCATGAGAATTTTAAATTTCTTTATATTTTGAAATTACTTATTTTTATTTATTCTATATTTAAATTACGTGAATTGCATTTCTATGACGTGGGTATAATAAGTTGCTTTTCAGTTGTGTCCGTCGTAATTGTAAATATATCAGGGGAGCTAAATAAATATTTTCTATCATCTTCAAGGTAAATATTAAACACAGAACGATACCTAACCCAAAGGATTCGGAATGTGGTTTATAATAGTGTTTAAATGTCAACATTTTGTGTTTTTCGAAGAAATTTCGCTATTTGTGGAATGGCGTTAAGTGTATATACAGTAACGACCTAAATTGCAACTGCTGACATGACCTTCAGTATTAATAGTATAATTAAAGCGTACAAATTTTTAGGATACATTTTTTTTTAAGTTGTTTAACATTAAGTTTGATCACTGCGTACGTACTCTTGTTTAAAATACGCGTAATTACTCGTCTTTAGTTACGGTTCAAATATGTACATCCTAACTTAGAATAACGTCAAACCATTTTAATGAAATGAAAGGCAAATATAACGAACATTCAGGAAATTTCTTGGTGAGGTTTTGGTGAAGTAATAAGATGTCCTGTAGAAAATAATAATCATTGCGAGTGATTTTGATGTTTACAAAACAACATGCATACATTTTACATTATTAATATTTCCGTGGTATATATTTTTTTTTAATTTTTAACTCCTACGTATTAAACATATATTGTATGGCACATTGAAAATATAAAACATACCTAATATCTAAAAAAAATTTGGCTAATTTTACATTGTTTAACACGGTTCAGAACTGGGCTATATTTAATTTATAACCGAATAAGAACCTTAAGAATATTAATAACTTCGTAAAACCTAATATCCTTAAACCAAACTGAAGTACGTCTGATACACTTCTCACACTTCACATTTCGTCTAGAACGCTTGCCTAAGTTGTGTGGGTGGCTCTGTCAACTAAGAGGACGCCGTAACTTCAGAATGGTTTTATTTAATTACGGGACAGTATACTTTGTAGTGATAACAGATTTCCTATTAAATGTTCATTGTAAGTTTTAGTTGAAAAGTGATAGCCGGAAAATTTCGGCTTGAGAACTTAATTATTCCGTTGCAGTAAGACGCCAGAAAAAAAAATGATCACAGGATATTCTGTAATATATAAATATTAACGACGCAAAATCAGCGAAAGTAATTACAATTACCTTAGGAAGGTATACCATAGTAATAAAACTTTATATTTATCACATCTCTTGAATTTTGTCGATGACAGGTATACTGATTTTCGATTTTAGGTTACGCATGATGTAAATATTTCTTATTAAACACATAGGTTATTTGGCTAAATTGCAAGAGTAATTACGCAATTAACCTTACAGCAATAAGGAGCAAAGATGTGAATACACAAGTCAATTGAGTAAGTTAGTTATCCATGAGATATTTTACTTGGCATCTCGTTGAGATAAGTGTCAACAAGAACATATATTTCAAATGGGTGAAATATATTTTATGACATCACGTTTTCGAGAAGCCCGTGTATGTGATGTCCCCGAAAACAGCCAGTTTCCAGTTCCTCCGCCGAGGAAATGTTCGAGTACGTCTTAGTTTAATTAAACTAAACAAGATTTTGAACGCAGTCATAATTTACATGTGGCTAGTTTTATTATTTCAGTTAAATGAAAGTGTGAAGTGGTAATGGCTCACGGCACGCTGGAGCTTCTTCGACTGTACTGCAGCCGCGCTACTATCTGCGCCGCAAATATCGTGCAGGCAGAGTTGGCTGGCACTCCGGGGTATGCTCACCCCAGTACACTCGTGTCCAGCGTGAGCCGACCAGCGAGCAGGAAACTAGGCGGGATAAACTTGCATCCTCCACTTTGTTCTCTTAAGGTTAATTCTACTGCAGGTTAGAAAGATCGATGTTAAAAGTTTGACACCGGGAAAGTTGAACGCTAGTATCGCTAATGTGTGCAAACTGACCAATCACAGAGCTTTCCTGAATTTTAAGTTACATAAAGTTGATAATTTAAATTGCGAAATTGGTTTATTTTCACATTAAAATTAAATTTAATGACTTGTCCCTTCAAAGACTATTTAATTTTAATTTTACTACTGTTTCGTATTTTTCTGGTCCCTTTTTGGCGATAGCAGCGAAAATAGCGGCAGAAATGTTCCCTGTGCCTGAATTTCTTAAAAGAAAACTCATTTTCTTTCTAACCTGTAGTAGAATTAACCTTTGTTCTGTACTGGTATTGTTTAGCATGCTATTTGCAGGATTTGAGCAATGATGTCCTTCAGGTGGCATAGTGCATATAGTTTTAGACACATTTGCAAAAAAAAAAAAAAAAAAACTAAAATTACACTATATGTGCTGTAAGAAGCAGGTGACCTTCAAAAAGTTGTTAAAGTTGTTAGAGTAGCATGGCTATCTATTTTCGTTTGTCCAGTATGTAGAAAAATATTACACATAATTAGGTGTTTTAAAAGGGGAAATTTTTCCAATGATATTGTCGAAGAATTCATAATTTTCGAGATATTTGCAGAAAAAATGCAATTAAAACTATTTGTGTTTGGAGAAGCGGGCGAATGGCTGGAGAGACAGCATTAATGTTTTTATTGAAACTCTAAATCTTGTGAATTTGAAATTTAATAAAAAACACTGCAAAAAACGTAGTAATACCGCGACGGTAAATAATTCCAAAAATGATATTTTATATTCCTGACAAACTTTGTCATATTTTGCTTCAAAATCATATTTTACACATTTATTAGGTATGAAATTTGACGATGCAGTGGCAATTTACAACCAAAGTAATAGAAAAAATTCTCAGTCGTTGCGGGTTTCCTTTTATTTCCTTGCCAATTTATTGAACTCAAAGAGCTTCCAGTTAAGAGGAATACAGAAGACAATCCAAATGTACGTTGACAAGTTAGATTTCTTCCAAATTCGAGCGTTCAGAGTTAGTTCTCCCTGTAAACTGCCACTGCAATTTCCCCCCCCCCTTTTTTTTTCACCTATTCAACTAAGATGATTTTTTTTCATAAAAATATACATATTCAATAGAAATGCAAAAAGCGCAATGACTGTCTTTTAGACAAAACGATTCACCGAACGGAGGATATTACAACAAACACAGATAAGATCACTTAAAAGTTTTTTTAGGTATTTTATCCGGATACCTCGTTACGAAGGATTTTTTTTAAGTGTAACGTAAATGGAACTTTTTATTCATCCAGGCGTTCATGCTGCGACTGTTCACAATAAAACAAGGCTGTGTTGGTTCTACAATAACAAACCGTAACTTGTTGTTAGAAGTAATTCATACTAACACAGGACATTCGCTTCAGTAACAATGATATTGCCAACGATGCAGCAGGTACCATTCATTCAGAAATGAGAAATATATGCATCAACGACCCATCTCTCCATGTTTCCTGCAATTAGCATGTAGACAGTGTCAGTTTTTATATTTCACTAGAAATGCAGAATTACTACCGAAAATTGCACATAACTAGTTCTTTGATAAATTTGCCATCAACCTTTTAACGATTTTTTTACGTGAACACTAGCAGAATTTACAAATATTTTGGCAGTGAAATAGAAAATGCAACGTCAAAACACATTATGGAAGTAGAATGTGGAAAATAAATTGTCTATTCTGATTTTTAGATCACAAAGAAAAAATGGCGCACAAGATCATAACACAAAATTTCTGTTTTACGTTTCGTGAATGCCTACTGCTTGGTGTACGGATACAAGACGTTAAGACAATGTCACGTAACGCTGTAAGACTATATGAAGAGAGAAAAATGCACTATGCAGAACATTCTGACTTCCTCAAATAATAGCGAGTTATAATGGAAATGCAAACTTAGCTTTTATTTATTTTCATTCATAATGCAATCTTAATTCCGTTATGAAATAATCTGCACATTATACTGCAGTTAGAAATTCTCTGCGACTCTCAATACTCAGCTACTATATAAATTGAGCTTTTATGAAGGCCTGGTTACTAATTTTCTTTCAACCGATTTATATATTTTCGTCACTTGTTTATTTATATCTTGTGCGATCCTACAACTTCCAACCAATTGCAATGAAACTTCAGTGAGTTGTTTTGTGCGCACTCACGAAGGTTTCTGAGAAAAAAATCTATATAAAAAGGAGGAATGGGCAAAACGGGTCAATGGAGGGGGGAACAGAAAGGGGTACTCCAAAAATCTTAGTGGAAATACTGTCTTTATCAACCTGTTTGTGAAATTATCACTGTGACGCAACATTATATTTCCTTTTAGAATTAAAAAAAATGTTTCAGAATATTTTTAGAAAAAAAACTACCGTAATTTATCACTTTTAATATTGTAATTAATATTAATATTATTACGTACATGAAATTCGAAGTGCTGAAAAACTTTCATCAAAATCTTTTAGTAAATTTTTCATATACATTTTGATTTTTTTAAAGATTGTTTTTAAAATATATTGAAAATAGAAACACATGTTTTTACTAATTACTTAAGATAATCTGGAGCACTGAGACTGGACTTTTGAATGACTCAAAGAGACATTTAATTGAAAATCATGTAAACTAAGTCGCTGCCAATAGCAAGTAAGTTAAGCTATAAACATAATGTAGACCTTATTGGATTCCGTCGTGGTGATGAAATTTACGTCAAGGGTAAAAGTATAGTTTTATTATTGGTCTCAGTAAGGCTGTATTAAAAGTACTCACTTTTCTTTGAACAGCCTATACTTGACCGTCTACGTAATAAACCTGAATATTCTGTAAGACCATGACATTAGCGCATGTCAGTCGGAAATTTAAGTTACTTAATTGTAAGGGAGTTAAAACAAAACTTACGTTTTATCATTTATTTACGCAGACATAGGCATGTCTACGATACCGCACTTAGACAATTATTTTTTCGTTTAAGTTTTTGACTAAGCCGGTATATTGTGGTGCATTTTAATGCATAAACACTAGATTTTAAATCCACGTCTCGTTTATAATTTTTTCCGAAATGTGGCTTTTAATTGCCCTCATAATTTTTTAGTGTGCGAATATTAAAATATTCGTAAACACTAGCCATCTGGGTAATATTTATCATACAGAAGCAGGCTAAACTGTTTTTTTTTTAACTGGAAATTAATTTTTAGCTAACATAGAGAAATGATGACGCTAACGAGCGTGATAAATTTCAATCTCATTGAATGAAATCAAGCAACTAATCTTCGTAGGAGCTTGAAACTCAGCAAGTAGAATATAATTATAATAATGTTCGCCATATTCAAAAGTTGAGGTAAAGTAACTTTTTAATGTACAAAATTTTTAATTTTTTTCTTCAACTTTAACCTTTTGTTAAAATGAGTGATGAGTAAGAAGATCGTCTACCTAACTGTTGAAATGCAATGAAATGTGTATTTAAAAAAAATCAAAACTTTTAAATGCATTCCTAATTCGCTAATCAATTGAAATAAAATATGCCAAGTCCAAGCCCTCCGACGTATTAAAGAAGGATCTCTATGCAAGGCTATATATATATATATATTTTTTATAGGCATATATGCAGATCCCACTGCCCATAATCTAGGATCGTACACAGATCAATGTTGCAGATTTTTCACCACACAATTACAGTGTTAGAGCTTACAGTGACATAGCTGCTTACGGCGAGACGCGCTAATTCAGATATATGTACGTACGGGTGACGTTGAGTTAGGTACGCACGTCACTGTCACCCTTGCCACTCCTTCGGTCCTATGCCTCAAAGGCAAATAAACAGCTCAAGGCAAGCGAGCTCAAAGGCTTGACATTGCCTGACGAAGATCAAAACGAAGAAGTAGACAATGATGCCTGACCTTTACACGCACATCCTAGGGTAGGTATCATTTTCTCTCTCTCTCTTTTTTCTATCTCTCACACCTATAAACGCTCCAAACTTCCCACCCAGAAGTGCAGTGCTACTATTTTATTAACTTATCACGGCTCTCAAGATATACAGACGTTACAAATCACACTATCGCTCATGTACAGCGCAAAAGTAAAATACAAATTGTACAAGAGTTTCTGCGAAACTTTTCCTCGGGTCGTGCGGCTAAGAATTTATCGTCGTTGACATTCCGTACGCAGCGTTGTGACATTTGTCTCGTTTATTTAAAGAAAAATTGGAAGCTAGTCAACGTAGATAGAACGCTGTGAACAAATATTATCAAATATACAAGAAATGCTCGAAAATACACAAATATGGGCATAAAGCTGTATATTGACAATATATATAAAAGAAACAGCTAAAACGCTTTCTTTACAGTAAAGAGAAAAATTTATTTAAGACCTAAGAGTTCGATAAACTGAAATGGTGTTACGTTGGCTGCAACAATGCGATTTCGTGTAAAACCGCCCGGCAACAAAGGCGCCCATATGATATATTGTAAGGGGGGCCAAGATCGTAATATATGTTTATGTCAACAGGAACGGATATAGTCTGTGTATAAATTTGTAGTAACTGGCATATTTCGACACATGAAACGGTGTTGATTACGAAACTTATCAAACTGCAAAGTCTGCCATACGTTTTGTTAAAAAAAAAAACTACATTGTGGAACATCTGTTAGGGGGAGTGGGGCTCAACCCCCTTGCCCCCTCCCTTTGGCGCCTTTGCCCGGCAACGTTCCGTTACCATTCGTATTAAGGCCAAGCTAAGTAGTTTTTTTTTTTTTTTCATTGATGCAAAATTTCAAAAGTTTGAGAAAATTCAGGACTAAGAGCAGTAACACTAAGCACTAGATAGACGTTAGTACAATATCGCACAGTTCGCTAGCAAAAATTTGTTTACTTTGATTTTGGCTTATTTTCATAACAAGATTGGGAAAACTTTGGGTGTTAAAAAAAGTTACGTTTATTGCTACCAGAAAAGTATGTACAATAATATGATATATTTGGGATAAAACGATGAAGGGAGTCTTCAATATGAAAATAATTCTGCTTTGAAAACATATATTTACCTAATCTCATTCAATGATTCTCATTACGCGTCAACATTTGAAGTTTACACTACCGTATCTTAGTTTTTCCAAAATTGTGTAAACTACCTGTAACTGAAATAAACTCCTTGTGTTTATAATAAACATACACTGTTTACATATTGGCACGCATTAAAAAATATTATCCGCCAGGACAATGTGATATCACACACGAATTCCTGAAGTCATGCAGTTGATGTGCGTAATGGACGGGAAGCGGAATGACGTGTGTTGGGCATTGCTGTGCTTCTTGACGGACAACGGAACTACAAGTATGCACATACTGCATATGTCATACGGATAAACACTATCCACTATACTCTATCTATCCTAAGGTTGCAGCTAATTCAGTCAAGTGAATGACAATAACATTTTTGAACAGAATAAATTTAATTTGAAATATTGAATAATACAAGGAAACTGTGTTACGGGACCATCACAATGTGAGGAATCAAGATACAATTAAATTTCTTTGATTTATTTCGTTAGGAATTTTTATTCCTGCTGCAACCTTAGAGTGATCAGAGTATAGCATTGATTGTGGTATTGTTGCACGTGGATATAGTCAATGCCATCAAACACAGCGAACCAATTACAAATGAGACCGTCAAGTGACTCTTAATTGCATCGAGACTGATATTGAACTTTAGGAAATTTCTGCCAAACATATACATGCTGGAAAAAGTAGTTTTTAACTAAATTTATCACTTTTCATAATAAAAGTAACGAATTTTTAAGAACCATATTTATAAGTCATTATTTTTTCAGAAACGAATGTTAAAGCTTGTTGAACTTTAGATATGCTGGAAAATCCATTTTCCTTGGCGTTGTAATTTATTTTTATCCACGGTTATGTGAAATTTATTTGTGAAATAATTGATGTCTCTAAATTTTTTTTAAGGTAGCCATTTTGTAGTCGTATTATGGGTTTATTCTACTGCTAATTGTGCACAGTGAAGCTAAGATACATCTTCTTAGTTACTGTCACAATTAGTCGGAAGCTGAGTGACTGGTGTACATACAAGTGAGCTATAGGAATGTCAATTGTAAATAGTAATACTAGCCCACTTAATGTTCAGTATTTTAAAGGCACTTACAGACGCTATAGACGTTTCGAATGCAGAGTGTAAAGATTATTTGCAATACGTCAAGCAATCATTATAATGTGAAAAGAAATTCTTTGAAAAATACAAATACAGCATCATTTCAATAAATTCACAAATTATCTTCGTGCTCACAAACAATTTTTATATATTTACTAATAGCTGATGTATATTTACATCCAATTAATTGTAAAATTTACAACAATAAAATGCAGTGGTACTATTTTTTTTGTAAAATCTTACAATGTTTTGTGAAATGTGGCATACGACAAGCAGTCAAAATAGCTTTTATTTTACATCGAATACCTCTTCATAATTATTTGATAAATTTATTCACATGGGTAACAGCTACGAATTTTTTTCACCTCTTCATAGATTATCGACACCATTTTGTTGCACCTGACTGATAAAATGTTTTTCCAATACCTGTACAAGATTTTTCTTATGTAAGAAAAACATTTTGGACAGTGTAACTGTCCGGAGTGACAAAATTGCTATATAATTTTATCCTGATTGGGAGTTTTAATACTTGACATGCTGCACTGAACTCGACTTTCCACCACTAAAATTATATGGTCACCGCTTCGGTGTGAATCTCGCACGTTAGTTCAGCGCCTGACTCTCAGTGGCGATGCAGCATTTGATGCGCGCTTCAAGCTCGCCCTTACAGCTCCGGCGCTCGCTTGTGAGCCTCTCGCGCGTAAAACCGGTAAAGGTAGACTTCTTTCTGAAGGGTGTTCAAGTGGGAGAAAAACGTAAATTTATATTTGCATGAGACAGTGTTAGTAGTACATTTTTCTCTTACAAAGTGTATTAACTCATCCAGTTTTCCCATAATAGCACTTCAAAGTCAAAATTTGCACGTTTTTAGTTCTTATAAGCTGCAAAAACTAACGAACAATGAATAAATTAAAAAAATCACACCGAAACTACATGTCATGGGTAGAGATGATGGTATATCGCGAAAATGTTTTGTGTCAAGATAGCCTTGAAAACACTGACACAACGTAGATGTCTGCAGACCAATACCAGGCATCCAATATTACAATATCGGGATTCTTATTGGCTCAGTCAAATAGGGCAACAGCTCCACGTACAAGCTGAAGCCAGTAATCTTCAGGTAAGCTGGACGTGTATTGAAATCCATCAAACAGTCAACTTTTCCCGCGATAAACCATCATCTCTAGTCATGGGCTACTGCTTGACATGTTTAAAAATGCATTACAAAATATTTTTTTTTTTCGATTTTTTGTTTCTTTTATCAATTTTTTAAGTAGCCTGTGACATGTTGTCGCAATGTGAATTATTTATTTATTTAAGTTCACTGGTTTTTGTGGCTTGTAAGAACTAAAACCATGCAAATTTTGACTTTGAAGTGTCATTATGGTAAACAGGTTGAGCTAAATTTTTTTTCGTAGGTGGATAACGTACTCCCAATTACCGTCTACAAAACTGATACTGTTTCATACAAATATGAAATTATGATTTTTCCCCACTTGGACACTCTTAAGAGCGAGGTTTAATCTCTGGTGATAACATGAGTTGAGTGTAGAGCAACGCTGGAATGAAAGTAAGGTGGAAACATGAAGACCGCAAGAAGTCTCAGCAGCTACAATACCGATGACTAGTGCCATGAAAATTCCGCTATTTCAATTACCCGCATGCTAGAATCCATTGTACTATACATACTAAAGACCCGTCTATTCGTTCACCGTCTGTTGTTCCTCTGAGTAGCAGCTGGTGGACAAATAGTCGAGGCTTGAGTATGCAGAGGATAGTTCATTCTAACATGCAGGTCATTGAATACGCAACATTTTCCTGGCTTTACCGATAACTAAACCCAAGTCGCTGAGATGAGAGGCGAGTACTGCCACGTAACCCACTAGCAACTAGACGTGGTCTGTGTGATTTGTGTCTCGATAGCATAAGATCGCTTTTTTGTTCGGCATTGACAGAGGTACGTCACCAGGATTCGAACCACCACCCCTCACGTAGCCTGTTCTACACAAACTACTCCCCTCCTTTATCCGTCCTCTGTGGCAGTATACGTTAGTTTAGATTAGTTAACTTTTAGGATGTTCAAGTGGGGAAAAATAACAATTTTATATTTGTATGAAATAGTGTTGGTTTTATAGACGTACTTTCGGAGTATATTTTCCTCTTACAAAAAAAAAACACCTCAGCCAGTTTCCCAAAATAGCATTTCAAAGTCAAAATATGCATATTTTTACTTTATGCAACTCTTGAAAACCACTAAACATAATGAAATGGAAAAAAAATCACATAACTACGTGTCATGGCTTCAAACAAAAAAAAAAAAAAAAAAATAAACGTTACAAAAATATTTGTATCTAAATAACATTTCAAAAATTTGCTAATTTTTGGTAACTTGTCTCTCACGCACAAGCACAGCCCATCTAGGGAGGCACCTTAAGGGCGTCGCCTGGGTAG
Source organism: Medauroidea extradentata (assembly GCA_003012365.1). Lineage (NCBI taxonomy): Eukaryota > Metazoa > Arthropoda > Insecta > Phasmatodea > Phasmatidae > Medauroidea > Medauroidea extradentata. Next base: position 12,233 of record PNEQ01006961.1, read on the forward strand.
ACGTATTTTGCGCGCGTTTATGTCCAAGAAGCGAAGACAGTTAAGGGCGACATCATACGCGCATTACGCCTTACCCTAGCCTCTAGGCGCAGGTCAGTAAACTGGCGTGCAGTTTTCTTGTCAGTAACTCACCTTTACGAAATATTCAATGGTCGCCCTATCATTTCGTAACATAGTACACACACGCGTGTAACCTACATTTTATGCTATTCCTAAGCTGTCATCCCTCAACATATGTCGAAGCAGTTTCCGAATAATCTTGTAACGGCCAAACATTGCTCGGCGGCCTTGGCATCTTGACATTGCAACCTACAGACAAAACTGTTAAACCTGCGCACACGTATAACTCACGAGAAAAAAACTGTCAACTGAAATGCCTCTACATGCATCAGCAGTAAATTTATGGGGTACAATTCATAAATATTACATTTTGTGCTCTTCATCACTCATAATTGACAAAAACAATTTTTCGTCGCATTTGTTTATCTGGCGTGGAAAGTAAATATTTGAAAAGTTGAAATCTGAAGATAATAAAAGGATGAAAGTGGTGAATGGTCCATACGTGCAAGATGTGAATCAAGATAAGTATCACATATATACTGTATGCTATAGTGAAAACTCCTGCGGCTCAGAGTAATCGATAAAAATAACCGTGCTCTTATTCGTTGCTTCTTTGAAGAGTACGTGGTATACTGTATAATTCAGCGCTAAAAAAATCAGTTCAGAATTGTAGGTTTCTCGAAGCCAATTTGCAAAAATTAAAAAACAGCAATCCCAGACAATAGTTAATGCCAACTTTTTGAGCAAAAAATTTTCTCGAGTAACGTATATCTGAAGAACAGTCTCTGACGCCGAAATCTCGTACATTTAATTGCGGCGCAAGATATCACTCTTAACAAATGCATCACTCGGTAAATGTTTGCTAATAAAGTTGGAAAATATAATTATCAAGGATTGTTTTTTTTTTTTTTTTTTAGATTTTTATTATTGACTTTAAAAAAATTTATATCTCATTTGTTGAACTTAGCGCTTATTTATCTACCACGCCCTCTTAAGAGGGCGTGGCACATAATTCAACGCTAAAAGCATTAATCTATAACTGTAGGTTTCTTGACGTCAATCTGCGAAAATTAAACGATTGCAATCCTAGACAATAGTTTTAGCCAACGTTTTAAACAAAATTGTTTCCAGTGTTACGAACTTCTGAGGCACAATCTCTGACGCCGGAACCTCGAGCATTTAACTGCGGCGCAAGAGATCACGCCTAACGAATTAGTAATTCTGGATAAATATTTACTCATAAAGCTGGCAAATACCATTATATAGGATTGTCATTGAGTATTTTATCCATATTGGCTTCAAAAAAAAGCGCAGCAATCAATTTATGTTTTCAGTGTTTAATTATCTGCCATGCACTCTTAAGTGCACTGAAATCAAACTACTTAACGGTTTTGCACCAGTACCGTAAAACGAGGTGAATATAAACACTTAAGTGAACAGAAAAAAAAATTAGAAAAAAATTCCTAGCTGACACCTTTTGCTTGAAAAAATTATAATTAGTACAAAACTACTGTTTGTAAACTGTTTTAACTTGACTACCTAAGAACAGAATTTTAAAATAAATTTAATACCGAAAATTTATCTTAAAGTTGTGTTTCTATTCACCCCAGTGCTTCTAATCACCCCGTTTTACGGTACGTACTAACAAATACAAATCTCAGCGTGGCGATTGACTTAACTGTTCAAGGAAACGCGTCCTGTTAAAACTCGGTTAAACCAAAGCTAACGGCAACTGAGATCCGCCTCCTCAGGGCCGCATGTTTTCCGCGAGGGTAGTAGCAGCGGGGAAATTGCTTTCCCGGGGCGCGGAGCGAAAATGAGGTGAATTAGGTCTAGATTAAAACTCCCTCCCTAGATGGTGCTTGTCCCTAATTAGTCCCAGATTAAAGTAATACCAAGGGAGCTATCAGAGTAAAGGCCCGCTGTAGTTCCCTACATAATTAAAAGTGTTGAGCCAGCGAGCGAGTTAAGAGGAATGGTCGACTGGGGACAGAACAAGGTGTTCGCTAACTGGCTTCATCAAGTACATACTGTTCAGTAACAGCCTTGCAGACGAGCTCCGTATCATAACCTCTCTCAACGCAATTATAATCTTTACAGCTTTATTGCTGCACTCAAGACATTCATTACGTCCCGCTCGTAATATTTCCTTACATATATACCATAGACATTACTGTGGCGGATATCCTTCAAAAAGGTTTTCTTGCTCATTTTTTTCCCAGAAACATCATACAGGAAATACGTATTTTATGTTGCCAAAATAAATACACAATCGTACGTAGTTATCATAAAAGGAACCAATCCACAAAATAATTTATTTTGAGTTACTCTCAGTTCTATTGAACTGTGGGTTGGTACATTTTCCATCCGTCTAATTTATTATTTTGTTTTGAAGATTTTAAAAATTAAGTTAAACGAATGATTTGCAGTGTTATTATAAATATCCCATTGTCCATGTATTATTTATATAGTACCTTTGTGACAATTTTTTTTATAATTTTGGTAACAGTATTTAACGAGCTCTGTATATTATACAGCCAGGCACAGTGCTCCATAGGCAGATAGTCTACTTATACGTTACGGATATGGGACGGTAAGAGGTCGAGTAAATGACGGGAATACTCAAACGTCAATAAAATATGAACTACTCATAATAATTGTACGGAACTTTTCTAGCGAGTAGATATTTTATTGATGGATGTATATTTATGCAGCACTGTAGTCAGTAGTTTTCTTTCTTTCTTTTTCAAGTAAAACTTAACAAACTTATTTTAGAAGTATAAGGTCTTGAAACCATAAAATATATAATAATAGAAAAATTATTTTTATATAATTGCCAACATAGTAATATTCAGAGCTCTATAATAACAGAATTTCAAAAATACTCGCGTTTTGATGTGAAAATAATTTTACTGCCAGAAAACTTGTGGTGAAAATATTTACAGATATTATTGTATAAACAAATTACTATATTCAGATAAACATGTATACATATTGTAAGCTAAGCTATTGTTTCATTATAAAGATAATATATGTTCATAACATGTTACTCCTAAAAAAAGTATGCAATTTGGTATTTTTTTAAATGTTTTTCGAGATATTTACTATCTACATATGTATTTACCACAATCACACAATAGTTCATTTAATGAAGATACGTTTCTAAAATTTTCAGTGTTATTTTTTACAAGGTGTTAATGTGTTTATCATTACTATGTTTATGTGACGAAAAACATTCTATGTCTATATATCAGCACTTTTTTTACATTGCTTGGCACTGATTGATATGGGATTGTTTGACTTTCACGTCCACTCAATTTAATTTTTTCTTCGCGTTTAATTTAAAGAAAAAAAATTATTTAAAAAATAAATGTTAAAATGTTCTTTAATAATTGTAATATTTATATAATTGGTAAATAAGAAATTCCATTTAAGAAAACTGCACATTTTAAAAAAGTAATTGATAAAAAATTACTTAGTATAAAACAACTACAAAAACGCCAGAAAAAATTAAATGGCGTCGCTAAGAAGAAAACTTAACAAATCAGAGCAGTGTACTAAAATAAGAACAATTTGTAAAGGACAAAATGTATTCTGTTAATGCATTTCATATCAACGAAACTGTTAGTGTTAAAGTGAGTACTTTTGAAGACAGCCTCGTTTAGAAAAATAGTTTAAAAAAAAAAAAAAAAAAAAAAAATATATATATATATATATATATATATGTATTGTAGTCTCAGGCCTATGGTACAATCTGTACACTTTCAGTACTTCTTAGGATGCTACGATTATATTGATAAGTGGTAGAAAAAAAAACAAGTTCGCTGAAAGGAATAAAGTATCCAGGAATTCAAAATAGATCACTTTATCGGGAACCATTTGTAAAAAAAAGTTATTTGTAACCTTGATTCTAAATATACGATTACATTACCAGATCGTTATTTAAATATATTTTTGATAAAGCTGTTCCATAAACTCTACACGGCGAAACAAATTTTACAACTTAGGTTTGAAAGAAATGAAAGTTCGAAAGTTCACGCAAGATATAGAACTATCTTACATTATTTTGAAATTTATTCTTTTAAATTTTGACCTATTTTCGCACTTTTAGTCAAGTTCTCTAAATGGATTTGAACATTTTTGTAATTAGAGTATTTTAGCTCCTTTTGTTCAATTTTTAGTAATTTTAAGCTAATTTTTACAAATTATTTAGCTATACAAAATTCTGAAAAATTTGTTTTCGTGTCGGTTATTTCTGTGAAATTTTTAAAAGTGTTTTTCATCGAATTTCTTTGAATTTTGTGTTTTTTAAGAAAAACTTATTTAGGGACCTAATTGAAGGCATTTCAGACATAATCTTTTCATTGGATGTTTAGCTTTTTTTTCACCAAATTTTCGATTTTTCTTCCATTTATCATTCTTCATTTCAGGTAAATAGTGATCAGTATCGACATATAAAAACTACTCGACACTCTTTCTTTTTCTCTTTCTCTTGTGTGCATGTGTGTGAATGTGTGCGAATGTGTGCAAGGTATTAGTTGTAAGCTAAGGATAATTGCAAGTTATTTTTTACGGGAACGACGTGGCAATATAGCACTAAACGTCCTCTTTCGCTCCACAGATATATTACTTATCTTAATTTTTTTTTAAATAGTATAAAGTATAATAGATAGAGCCACCGAAATTGGCATAGCTCCGAAAATCGGAGCAAATAAATATGTAAAAATGTGGTTGACGCAACGTTCCCCATCACTGCTTATGTAGGGGTTACTCAACCTATTTGTGTAAGTAACTTTTAAATACTAAGCGGTATTAAAATATTAAATGCATATAACTGCTTATCACGTAAAATGAAGGAGAAAGTACTTCTTGTGTTAATTCACTCAGGTAAACAGTTTTCAAGAAAATGCGAATCAAAATACGGAGGCGTTGTGTAACCCCACACAGGTAGGCAATACAACGACTTTTCTGAGCTAAGCTAATTGCAGAATTCAATGGTTAAAAATTGAGTACAATAGCGAGATTTGAGTGACGTTATGACAACTAACAAGTGTTGTATGAACGATGCTGTAGGATGCCAAGTTATTTAGTTTTATTTTTACGCGAAATTGCCAAAGATATGCTCAACCCGTATATCACACACTTGAAATAATAACGTTTTAAACATATAGCATTCTTATTACAATCATGATTCTGGGGCACAACAAAGAAGCTAAAAACAGTATTATTTTGTACTAACGTCAGCAAAAAAGTACCAATCGAATTCGTAAGAAAAAATACTCTCAAATGGCCTATGTAAGCCGAAATTATGAGGTATTTGATACTACCTACAAATAGAAGTGAAGAGTCACGACTCAAAGTGCCACAGAAAAATTAATACTAGAAACAATACTGCGCGCCAAATAGTACGTCCCGTGTAGCAAAGTCGGCCACCGGTTTTCGCACCTCACACGTGCGAAATTACATTCGCTACGTATGCATCTTAACTGCAATTTCTTGAGAGCTGGTTATGTTGAAATAAGTTGGAAATGGAGCAGTGGCAGAATGCAAGAGGAAGGAAATGAATCTTGAGAAAACACGATGTACCGAACAATGAACAGGGCACAAATAGGAGCAATGCATTTGCACGTACAACATACGAATGTGTTAACATCAATACGTATTTGCAATAAGTGTTCGAATAACCCCCCCCCCTTCCTTTACTTCAACATACAGCTGGCAAAGGCGGATTAGGCTGGCCTGGACTCGTGCAAAAATGTTTGATATGGCACGTACACAAAAATACGGCTTTCACACGTGCCACGAGATCTTCCTGGCTAGTCACAGGTATTTCGTAAACCAGGGAGTTGACATGACCCCCCAAAAAATCCATTGGAGTCAGGTCTGGAGATCGAGCCGGCCAATGAATGGGCTCTGCAAATCCAGCGACCTGCAAACGTGGTGTTAATATGGCGGCAGACGGCAGCAGAACAATGTGGTGGTGCCCCATCGTGCTGAAACCACTCGGTGCGACGAATTGCCAGTGGTACTTCCTCCAGAAATTCCAGCAATACATCCTGCAGGAACGTTGAGTAATGGACTCTATTGAGGCGGTCAGGTATAGCAAAGAAGTTCCCAACATGTTGACACTATAGCGCACTTGGTTGTCTACAGCGTGCACGTGGTGCGCCCAGGTGGGCTGTTCCTCTCACCACTGTATTAAATTTAACGATTCAATGCTGCAATTAGCATGGCTAAGAAAGCCATTGTATTGCCTACCTCTGCGGGGTTACACTGCGCCTTCGTATTTTGATTCGCATTTTCTCGAAATATGTTTACCAGAGTGAATTAACACAAAAGGAATTTTCCCCTTCATTTTGCGCGATAAGCAATTATATGCGTGGAATATTTTATTATAGCTTACTTAGTACTTAAAAGTTACTTACACAAATAGGTTGAGTAACTCCTACATAAGCAGTGAAGAGGAACGTTGTGTCAACCACATTTTTACCTATTTATTTTCTCCGATTCTTAGCGTTCTGTGCCAATTTCGGTGAAGCAATCTCTTATATTTTCTAGTATTTAAAAAAAAATGTATTTCAAAATTTTGTTTTCAACGTCGTTTAGCTCCCATAATAGTCACAACACAATAGTGTTGGTCAGGGTATTTTACATAAACAATCCCTTCGCGGAGTTTGGCAAAAGAATTCCGGTCCATGCTGTATATAGTTGAAAAATGCCCCCGCGCCTCGGTTGCTGCTGGTAAGAGTCAGCACGCTTACACTACAGTGAAGTCTAGTGCACAGATCATCATTCTTATTCATGAAAGTGAGCATCTAAGGTATACAAGAAAGTGAACACTTAGCAAGCATCCTACCACATAAATTAATCAGTTCACTCGGCCAACAAGAAGGTGTAGGGCCTTCATCATTTATATGTTGATCGCAGATTTTGTCGCTGCGTTTGGTGAATTGGGGGTAGTTTGAGTAACATTTGTTGTGTCTGTACAAAAAAATATATAAAATGTAAAAACTGAAATAATGTCGGTAGTAGATAACATTCTGGTTTTAAATGACATGATGGAGGATCTGGGAATATCTTTCAGAAGCTTCGTTGTACATCTATATACTATTCACTGTAAACTATTTTGTTCAAAAAGAGTTACACGCACGTAAAAATTGTGGGCCTGAATTCCAAACCACGTTAGCTCCAAAATTTAAGAATTAGCGAAGAAAAAAAATATTATTTCTTTACTGTGTGCAATTATTTCTTTCAGAAAAATGATACTAATGGGAGTAAAATATTGTCTTTCAATTAGTAACATATTTAAGACAGATATATATATATATATATATATATATATATATATATATAAACACACACACACAAGAAAACTATATTACTTTTTACTACTATGCCATAAATTCTGGGGTTACAATGGTTTCGAATTCAGGTCCCCAATTGTTTACTTTCGACATGCACGAGAAAGATAACGTGAATGAAGACAGTCCATATTCCGCATTAAACTAGCATACAAGACCTAAGTCACCAGTATTGTCGGTGACCATTCACACGACACAAGTTCGGTGAACATGAAAGACAGCCGAGTGTACTGCCCAAGCCGCCGAGAAGTAGGCAGAGATTCAACCGTTACGAGATTATTCGAAAACTGCTGATTACACGAGTGATGTCTGCAAGGAACAGCGTTTAAAGAATGTTACACGTGTGTACACCCATTTAAGTTCAACACTTATCATTAAGAGTGCGTGGTAGATAAATAAACGCTGAAAACATAAATTGATTTCTACGCTTTTTTCGAAGCCAATATCGATAAAATGCTCAATGAAAATCTTAGATAATGAACTTTATGAGTAAATATTTATCCAGAATTACTAATTCGTTACGCGTGATCTCTTGCGCCGCAGTTAAATGCACGAGATTCCGGGGTAAGAGATTGTGACCGCAGAAGTTTGTAACACCAGAAACAATTTTGTTTAAAACGCTGGCTGAAACTATTGTCTAGGATTGCTATTGTTTAATTTTCGCAAATTGGCTTCAATAAACCTACAGTTATAGATTAATGCTTAAACCTTCCGCGATAGATTTCCACAGTTCTTCTGTATGTTCCGGTAGATGTAAAGGTTGCAAATGTTTCCATAAAGCTTTTGATACTTCCTTGACAATGTTGGAGACTGTCCGATCACCCATACTGTAGCTGTATGCAATACTCTTAAAACTGTTTCCAGAGGCCAGGTATCTGCAACACGAAACATATATATATATATATATATATATATATATATATATATATATATATATATAAGTAGATGAATAGACGGAGCGCTGAAAGTACGTGAAGTATTAGAAGTTTGTAATTGTCTGAGTTATATGATATGCATACGGCCTATATGTTTCGTTTGTTTTACGTACGTAATGGTTTTAGCACAAGTGGTAGCCGAGTTTTCACAATTTATGATGTCAACAATGGGTTTTACTATATAGAGCCGTTTTCCCGCAACATATCGCAATACACGAAAAGCAGTAAACTTAACAATAAAACATTGCATTTTATTCAGTACATGCGACAGATACTATGGTTTTTTCGTCATAATAATAAATATTCATTAACACAAATTATTGACAATATCATGGTGAGAACACACTTTATTTATACAATTACTGTTTGTGTCCATAAAATGTTATAACTGTAGTGCTATATTTCTGAAATATATAGGCCTTCATATCGGTTTTTGAAAGTGACTCTACCTCTCCCTAAAATGCACATTCATATAGCTGCAATTGTCAATGGTTTTTTTGTTTTTACAGGTACAGAGGCAAAAGCACCGTGGGAAAAGTTGAGACACTCCTTACGAGATGCATTACGAAGACAACAGAAATGCTTGAAAAGTGGAGCTACGCCTGCAACGATTAAGAAATTGAGATTTCAAGAGTCAATGGGATTTCTACAACCTTACATGGCCAATCGGCCGCACGATGGGAATTTGGACAACATCGAAAGTGGAAATATGACGCAATGTAGCCAAGATAGTGATCATGTAGATGAAGAGAAAGATGTAGTAAGCATTGAAGATGATATCGCGACTGCAAGAAATGATGTACCTGAAATGATCCATGAAGTTCCTCCGCCGTCGAGACCAACTAAGAGACTTAAAACAGATAATATTGCTTCCATCCTTAAAGAAAGCATAGAGAAACGAGAAGAGTGATGTAAGGCGAGAATGGAAGAACGAAGACAGCTTTTAGCAGAAACGAACACACGTGATCATCTATACCACTTCTTCATGTCCATGTACGAAGTAACGAAAAGAATGCCGCCAGCGCCGCAGCACACATTCCGCAACGACATTTATCAAGCAGTTACAAACATGGAAGCAACACTACTTAACATCACTCCAATGCAGGACTCTAGCATACTTCAACACCACCCTCCTTTACACACTGCATGTCACACTAATTCGTATATTTCTTCAAGCAGTCCGTCCGGCATCAGCACGTCACCTCCAGCTCACTCTCCATATTCGTACAACTCCAACGTGCAGTCTATGGCTCCAACAAGTGATGACAATGCACGTTGCTCTGGGGCTACAGACCATCAGCTTATTGTGCCGAACATAAGAGAATATTTCTCTGGACAGTGATTTGTATATATTTCTGTCTACTAACATTTTATTTTTCAACGTACAAATTACATACACGTTCACTTGTCTATGTGCTGGCATATTGTATTAAATGTGTATTAAACTATAACAAAACTACTCACCTTAAACACACGTCTAATTTTTCCTCCGTTCCGATGGGCAGTTGTAGCATTGCACCCTATGCTGTCTATTTCGTTCTTTAAGATGTTGTGCACTTCTTTAAACTGCTCACGATTTAACCGAAAATAATTTGTAAATTGTTCGTAGCTGAATTCCCTTGTTAATACAAACTCCCCACGAGTCTTTCGTTTTTGCATGTATGGACTCATCTCTGCTTTTTTTCCTTCGCAACGTTGCACACATTAGTATTTCAGCCTCATAACCATCGTCCGACTCCGATTCTGAACTTATATCGATTAATCGTGTAACTACGTCACTAGCAAACGCCACATTACTTCGCCACACTGCGTCTTCAAACTGCGATCCCATTTTCGGTACTTTCAGCTGGCAGGTTTTAAGCGGTGCGTTCCTTGCCTCACCCTGCGTCGGCATTTTGCGCCCGGCCTTAACAGCATGTCACCACGTACGTGCTACACGGGTTGCCTACCTGTCGACATTGCCACAATGCTCCGACATTTGAGTGTCTGTACCTCAGAAACAGTTTATTAGAGCGTGGTTTTTTTCCTTATGTCATTCCGATTCCTTACTCACTAAGGTGGGCTGCTTCAGGCGTACATGTATAATAACAGAGGCGACATCATGTTTACATCGCATGGGACGGGATGGTGTTCATACTTCTGTTACAAGTTTGAGAGCACAAACTTTATATGTGGGCAATTCCCATGAGTTCTTTAGGATAGAGGTCTTATAATTACAAATAAAAGAGTTAAATTAAGTACTGGATTTAATAGCTCACAAAGCTACGAAATACACACAACAGTAATCAACTAGAACTCTCACAACACAATTAGTTATGCACACAATTACTCCTGTGTCACAGACACGTTAATTAACTTTGACAATTAAAGCACAAGAAAAGTCTTCCATCAATTAACTAAACACTATAAATCACAATAAAATTCAGTCATATATCCAATCAACAGTATTTCTAATAATTACAATGTACAACCTTATCAGTCCGAAGTGGTGATGGATCACCATGTGCTGCGCAGCACCCCGAGTGCACCGCTGTCTTCACTCTTGAGGTCTTCTGTTCGACTCCCGTCGCGCACCTCCTCTTCGCCTGTCAGCCCGCCGCAGCAGTCCTCTTGTATCGCCAAACACTGCTCCGAAGGTAGCCCCCTGCCGCCTCACAGTAGACTTTGACGTCACCAAGATGTCTTCACCAGTCTC
>PNEQ01006962.1:0-23295 GCA_003012365.1 Medauroidea extradentata
ATTTGTACAGTGCACTGTCCAAATCCTGTAGTTTGGCCGTTTGGAGTGTTTTGCGCTCATGAAATCCTTTCTCCGACTCGCTGTTCGAAATAAACATTTTAAGTTTGGTGCTACTCTTTTTAATGCCGTATACAGTTGTCTCGCTGATGCCATACTCTTCCTTGATTGCAGAAACCTTTACACCACGCTCCAATTTCTTTCAAATCTCGAACTTTTGTTTTAGTGTTAACGTTGCGTGCTCCTTTTTTCTTACCGGCGCCATTCTCACAACAGACAACTGTACCAAATACCTTGAGCAGTGTCCGTGCACGTCTTATCGGTTTGTTGTGTTCCGGGAAGACACGTTGACCTTGGGCTTGCCGCATCTGCTAATACTAGTACCGTTAGATGCTTGCTACTGTAGCAGCGCGGCACAACGCAGCACAAACGCGAAGAAGCTAGGTGCAGTGCAGCACGGCGCAGCATGTTGCAATAAACAAAACGGACATTGCTTTGAGAAAACCACGGATTTTTGAGTACCACGGATTCTCGAACTACGGACTGGCGAGAGTTTACTGTATCTTGGTTTATACATCTGCAATTTTTAGTAGACCACTGAAAAAGATGTTAGGGCTGTAGTTATTAGGAGCGATGTTCGATACCTTATTATTAATTATTTATTAGTTAGCCTTTAATATTATTTACACTCGTTGAAGCGTGCATGCAGTATGGTACGTCGTAAGATAAACAAAAATGGCTGATTGGTACATCGAGGGCGTTGCAACAACACGGAACAGCCGTAGACCATCTCACTTATGCCTGGTCAAAACAAACAACACTTAAGCAATATGATGGCCCAACTGTTGAAGTGCGGCTGTTCTCGTGTAGACAAAACAATGTCATTTAGATTATAGGAGTTTTCTTTCATGAGGCGAACAACACGTTTTCAAACACAGAAATCTTGACACGTCTTTATTGTTTGTTAAATATTCCAGTTGTTAATTTTGCGGAAATGTCTTGTTAAAATAACCGTACTGTGTTGGACCTGTTCCCCACGTTGTCAGTTCACTTCGTCGCCTGTACCCACCAATAAAGCAGCTTTCACACGATGCAATTTTCTCATTGCTTATCTTGTTGCATGCAATGAGTTGCGCGATAATTGCACTGAAATCTCTTCGCTCATTGCATGGTCCCTTCTACACGATGCAATTTACAATGCAATCGACAACGCAATGTAGACACAATCTGCTTCTTTCCCGTCAAACTAATTTGAGATGGATGGATAAGTGCAAGGCAATAAGTGCTTTCCTGTTAATGGAAATGTTGTCTGATGATGAAGAAGAAGAAGAAGAAGAAGAAGAAGAAGAAGAAGAAGAAGAAAATTGCAAATTAAAAAAAAAGCTAAGAGTGTGGACCAGATAATGTATTGCAACAATGTTGTTTAATAGTTTTGAGTGCAAGAACACTGAAATTGTAAGATTTTGTTATATTTGCGATGTATTGGTATTTGTAGGCCTATAGCAACTAGTGTCTGTGGCACTTGGGACATTTTCCTCACCCGCCTCCCTTTTATTTTCTTCCCATTTGTCTAGTTGCAAGCCTGTTCAGATCTGCTAATCTCAGTTTCAAATTATATGCTATGTTTGAATTTTTTATAAATGTATTTGTACGACGGTACATTCACCAACAATAACACAATTTTCGTCACCAGATTTTTTTACAGGATATGCTTGTTATGATAATTCGCCGACTTTGTATTGTACAATGCCAGATATTTCTTATATTTTTCTAGTAAACGTAAAACACTTTGACTAGTTCACTCCATTTTGATTTCACTCCTGTGTTTGTTTACATATCAGCACCACAAGCCTGTTCCAGACAGCCTATCATGTTGCTTTATCCACGCAACTTGCGTCATCTTGCAGCAAAATATAGAGCACGATCTATCCTCTGAGATTGCATTGTCGCTTGCACTGCACGTAAAATTTTGAGAATTTTGTGTATGATCTGCAATGCAAGATGGCCAGATTGCATGGAAATAGCACGTATATTGCGTCGTGTGAAACCTGCTTAAGCGGATTTTTGTAACAGTTACACAGTTTATAAACAATGTACCTCTTGGGAACAGCTACAGGTACTTGATGTAACTGTTACTTACAGTTCAGCGCACATACTTTCATTGTTATTGTGATGCAAAACATTACTGAAGAAAGTTTTCGTTTTCAAACTTCAAACAAATGTGTCTTTGTAGGTTTTAATTTTTGTTCATCATGAATGAACCAGTGGAATCTACCAGTTTCGAGAAAATTTCAGTGTAAGAAATGCACTTCACGATTAATGTCAGAAAACCCTTCCTCGAATGAAGAATACCAAAATGCTTTAAGAGAACAAGAAAAAGCTATACAAGCCACTTCTATTTGATTCAATGTGGGTCCCACTCCAAAAACTATAACGGGTGCTATGACTATTTTTGATACTTTCACATGGCCACACAGTCATTCCAGAGAAATGGAAATCACCAAGAAGTTGAGTGCATGGATAGCTGATGCAATGGTGTCATATTCTGCTGTAGATAATGAAATGTTCTGGAAAGTTATGCATTCAGAACAACCTCTGTACAAAGTTCCATCACGGACGACATTCACAAGGAAGGTAATTTCTAATTTGCACAACAAAGTTAAAACTACACTTTCTGAAACAATTTCTGAAGCCATAGCCAATGCAGAAGTTACCTCTATGTCATTTTCATGTGACCTGTGGACTTCTCGCAGCAATGATGCTTATATTGCATACACTTGTCATTTTGTTAACAAGTTCATGTTAAAGAAGTTTTGTGTAGGGTGCTATGATTTTTCAGATGCTTATACAGGAATTGCAATTGGTGAAAAGTTGTGTCACGTTTTTTAAGTGTGGGGCCTCCTTGTGCAGCAAGAAACGAATGTACCTTTATTCATTATCACTGATTATGCAAGAAACATAACATTAGGCGTGACTCTAGCAAATTAAACATGGTTCATTTGCAGTGCTTTGCACATACATTGCAACTGGCTGTGGGAGATGCGAGGGAGCAAACAGGTGGCATGGTTTCCATATTAAAAAAGGTACTAGCAATTGTTGGCAGATACAAACATAGTGCAACTGCAAATGCTCAACTGCACGAGTTCCAAGAGGAATTGCAGCATGAACCTCTCGAGCTAATTCAGAATTGTGCCACTCACTGGAACTCGCAGATTATTAAATGTTAGAGAGACCATTGAAGAACAAAGTACCGCTATCGCAGCATCTGGCCTCAATGGACATAGACACCCTAACTACAAGTGAATGGCATCTAGTACAGAGCTATGTTGAAATACTTCAACATGTTCCAGAAGCACCCGCAGAACTTTGTGGATACTAGATACGTACAGCATCAGTGGTAATTCCACTTATTTTTTCAATGGCAACTTGTCTAGCAAAATACTTTGAGGATCACTGTGATGAAAATGGGTCTGGTGTTATATTTTGTACTGGACTTCTTAAGCTATAAAAAGCCAGTTTTCCACAAAACCAAAGGAAAGAACCTTACTTTACAGCTATGCTTCACCTCCCACCGAAGCGATCCGGGTTCGATTCCCGGCAGGGTCGGTCCGTGGACTTTCTCATAAGGGAATCGTGCCGGACGATGCCGTTGGTCGGTGAGTTTTCTTGGGATCTCCTGTTCCCCCGCCCTTTCATTCTGGTGCTGCTCCATATTCACCTCATGTCACCCCTCACCAGCGCTAGTGATCTTGATGTTAAGCGCTGACCAAAATCTCTGTCTCTCTCTCTCAAAATGTTATGTTTTGGACCTATAATAACTTAAAAAAATATATAATGCTAGATCTAAATCAAGAGTAATGAATATGGGAATCACTCCTCTATTGTCAATAGTATGGACGTAATACCACCGTGAAATTTGTGTTAATGAACATGTTAATTGACGATAATTCAACAACCACTACAAATGGAATGCTGATCTTCAAGATTCAGTTCGGATGCATGACAATATGTATGCAGGGAATAAAGTGTGAACACCATCCCATCCCATGCGTTGGAAACATGGGTCGCCTCTGTTGTCATGCATGTATTATTGTACATGTATGCTTGTAGCTGCCCTTCCTAGTGAATAAAGAACCGGAATGACATAAGGAACAAGAAAAGTGCACTTGTCCGAACACACACAGACAAACAGTTTCTGAGATACAGGCACTTGAAAGTCAGAGCTTGTGGCAATGCCAACAGGTAGGCACTTTATTCCCCGCATATGTGTTGTCATGCATCCAAATTGAATCCGGTTGGTCAGCGTTCCATTTGTAGTGGTTGTAGAGTTATCGTCACTTAACATGTTCATTAACACAGATTCCACTGTAGTATTACGCCCATACTATTGACAATAGAGGCGTGGTTCCTATATTCAATATTCATTATTTAGGTCTGGCTACTGTCGGTACCCGTGAGCTTTTCCGCGATTTACTTTCCACCCTGCGCGTGTGTGTATAGTTGCCAACTTGTACGATTTACCCGTAAAATGTACGGAAAATCATGTAATTGTACAATTGTACGCTCATGTATGGTATTTTACTAGTTTGTGGATTTTCTGAAAATTTAAAAAAAATTGGACGTTAATATTTTTTAAATTCCCGGTTCAACAGCGATGGTGACTGTTCATGGATGAATCATTTTCCTTATTGGCTGCAATTAGCCAATGAAACGCACCGTTTCATATGAACTTTGTTGCAAGTCATAATAGAGATGAATTAGCCAATTTCTCTTAGCAGTTGTTTACTTGCGAGAAAATGGTGTCTTCGTGTTCATTGTTCGTGTTTTTAAAGAGTTACTGAAGACGTGGAGTGAGCTTATTTGTTTATTTTGTGTAAAGTTTATTTTAGTTATGTAATATGGTGAATATATTTGATGTGACTACAAGAATAGCAGTGTTATTTTGTAAGTAACGTAATGTGGTAAATATTCTGTGTAACGTGACTTCAAGACGTGTTTGTATTCTGCATGAGTGGAAACAATAAACAGTATTTTCAACCGTTCAGAGATGCGTATGCACATGACTTCCAGACGTACATCATCAAATCGGACAAAGGCAGCACATTTGGATTTTTTACAGTTTGTCGATGTGATGTGACATAAACATTGGCTATGGCAGAAAAAGTGATCTCAAAAACCACTTGAAAACTACGAAGCGTGTATCAAATACAAAGTGCGGTGAAGGGAATAAAATTTCAAGTTTTTTGCAAACAGTACAAATACTGATAACACTGTAACAAGAAGTGAGTGTTTGTTCGTGAGTTTCCTTGTCGAATATAACCTGCCGTTGAGTGTTGCCGACCATGCTGGGCCTCTTTTTCGTAAGATATTTACCTCTTCAAATGTGGCAAAAAAATCACTTGCGGTAGAACAAAGACGACTGCAATTGTTCACAAGATTGCTAACAATGCCTTAGAAGGTATTGTGAGTCACTTGAAAAACAGCCCATGTTTAGTGATGGGAGTAATAATACAAATTTCTAGCTCTACCCTGTTGTAACATTTTGTGACACAACTATGAAAAATATTGTATGTAGTATTCTTTCATTGCCTGCTTTAGTAGGCGATTCAACTGGTCGCATTATAGTTGATCTATGCTATCCGAATTGGATAGACTGCAAGTGCTAGTTAACAAACATGATGGTTTTTTCTGCGGACAATGCTGCAGTTATGCTTGGTAACAAAAATGGCGTAGCAACTGTTCTAAAAATGAACAGGAAGGTCTGATTGTAATAGGATGCTTGTGCCACGTAATGAATTTGGAAGCAGAACTGGGGTCTAACATGTTACCAATCAAAATAGATGAAATTTTAGTTGACATTTATTGTTACCTATAAAAAACCAGCAAACGAAAAGAAAACCTGAAAAAATTCCAAACTCTCCATGACAAATTTGCCAAAAAATTTTTTGAAACATGTTTACACCAGGCGGTTGTCGTTGGGCAGAAGTTTGACTAGGTTAGTTGAACAGTGGGAACCATTGCAAAGTTTCTTCGAGGAAGAAGTAGTACTGCTAAGTAATCAAACACCACAGTATTATTCCCTTATGTCATTTTGAATTCCAGTGCAATCTAATTGTGAAGAACGTTGCAAGTCTGGGAAGAAGGAAGACTCAAGTAAGATGCCAGGCCCACTTCCTCCAAAGGAAAGTAACTCTTCAGGAGGTAGGCCTAAGTGTGGCATTCAGAAACCTCAGTGTTCATCCTCTTCTTCACGCATGCTAACTATAAGTCATCTGCATCCAGTTCACAAGTTTGCTCTGAATATTCTACTAAAAGAAAGGCCTTTATTGATTCCAAACCCTCCAGCAGCAAACAGTGGCTCGCACCAGTTCGTCAGTAAACAGTTCAAAGCAGTGTCTGAAAAATCAAACCTGTAATTTAAGCAGTGAAGAAAAGTTATTTATGTTACTCTCCTCACCTCTAAATAAAGCTTTGTGTTTGTTTTTGCTGCATGTTATTCCCACATTTGAAAAAGTGAACATCATGCTGCAGTCCTCAGTGCCCCAAATGCTCATTTTGCGAGAAATACTCTGTGACTTGCTGAAAGAACTGCTGTCCAAGTTTGTAAAGCCTGCTGCTATCAGGAATATCGATGTACTTGATGTGAGGTACCATTCTGGTAAAAATCAGAAGAAAGACTGTGATTTAGAAGTAATTGGTTACCAAACTTCACAAATTGTGAATGATCGAACAGAAACTGTCAAGAAAACTTTTTACAAGTTTCTAAGAAGCTCTCTTTTCTAATGCAGAATTTTTTCCGAATTTGTTTCCTTTCATTTTACCAGTCAAAGAGAATGAAACAAGGAACGTGGCAATAGATGAACTACAAAATCACTTTGTTTTCCTTCAGCTTGAAAATGTGCTAGATCTAGCCTATGTATACGCAGTGTAATACTATTGTAGAAAAATGGGTTAGTGTTGCGAATGTTAAAGGACTGGATGGGAAACAAAAATTTGATGGGCCCATTTCCATTGACCGCTGTTATTAGAGCAGAGGAAAACCAAACAGTGTGTTTTTTTTTATTGACTATTGGGGCTAGAGGTATGTAAGTATCAATAATTTTTAAAGTGTTACTAGCAAGATATTAGAAATGTGGTTAACATTATTTATATTAAAGATAGGGCTCCAATGAAACATTTTTAGGGTGTAATACATTGAAAGATAGTCACCATTGTGGTAGTCATGAAAGGATAATTAATTGTTTGTACATATAAATTTTGAGACGTCACTAATTAAAGGATCAGCAGACCGGGAAACTTCAGTAGTGTAACTATTAGAAAAAAACACGATCTAAAAAGGACCTATCTGGTTTCGTATAGTTAAATTGTGTAAAAAATTGAGTTAATACTTTATAACAATAATATTCCTTTTTGTTTATAATAATATTAATAATAATAGTTTTATTTGATTTTTATTTATTTGACTTAGTGCCGTTCAACAGTCTTGCAACCAATTACTGGATGACGCTAAACAAATACAATAACAAGGAGCAAACAAACAATAAACATAATGCTAACATCGTGTCGAATAAAACCAAAGAATTTGAATGTCGAGTTTGTGAAATAAATATTATTAATGATTGTTTGGAAACAGTTCAAATTAATATAGATTTCAATCGCATTGCTGCCGCCAGATGTTGGGAGTAAAGGAATTAAGTGTGTAGGTTAGGTGAGGGAATGTACCAATGATATATTGCTGATTGTCAATAATGGTATATGTACCGATAGTTACGATATCGCTTATCGGACATCGGGCCATCTCCATACCAAAGTAGGTTCATTTACTTAGTTTCAGTTATGTGGTGATACTAACATGCATGAACCACACCCTGTTGTAGGTCCAAGGAAAGGATCCGTCTGTGGACATCACGCAGGACATTGTGGAGGAAAGCGAAGATGAGAGGTTCGATGACATGTCGGACTCTGCCCCACCCATTGAGCTTCCTGTGTGTGAACTTAGCAGGTTGGAGGAGATCAACGAGGTAACATCACCACATCCTCTATTCCTCTTACTTGCTTCATTTGGTGGTTATTAAGATTCCATTGGTAGTGATGTGTGAGTACGTACTAATTTGATTGCCTGTTAGATTCCTGTAGTATTTGAACTCTGAATCTAACAAAACATTTGGAATCTATACATTTTATTCTTGCTCTGAATAGGTATTGTAAACAAACAGAAGGGTCAGTCCGTATAAAGTTGTTAAAAAAAATTCTTGGTAGATTCATTATTTTAAATAAGAATTAATATTTTTTGTCTTGTTAATATTGTGTATAAAACTGGTATAGTTAAATTTTTATTTTGTAATGGTTTGATTATAGCTGCCATTTTGTTGTCAACAGGTGTGTAAGAGCTACCTTTATTTTATGTGCACATGACATCTTAAATAACATTCAAGCTCCAGCTGGTTTGTACAGTTTTATGCAGTTGTTAATTGTTCCATATTTTTGCAATCTACCATGAGTACCAACAATTTAGAACTAAACACGGGTGGGTGCATGAATATCTGCTCCTGCAAGCAGTGTGTGCCACAAACAACAAGCAGTGGATTTCAAGATGGTGACATAGTAAGTCTGTGTGGTATATGCCACCAATAATTTTCTCTCTTATTACGTTTTTCTCAACTCATTGTTCAGAACACTTAATTTTTCACAAGATTAATTTTCTCAGGGACTGTCTTCTTCATCATATTGTAACGGGCTTCATCGTCGTCAGCCAAAACCGCAGACGATTCCAGCCGTTATGGTATCAGTACAACACAACTATCAGCAAAACAAACAAAAGACCTCCACCACGTGCAGTAAAAACAAATAAATATAAATAAAGAATATCACGACCAGGGGTAGCACGAAACCCCAAATATACTTCACACAACAGGGGTAAAAGCAGCTCTTAGGGAGCATAGGTACTGGGGTCGGAGTTACCAAGTGAGAGGTTCAAGGATATGTTAATTATTAAATTAAATTAAAACTAGTATAATCAATAAAGAAAAAAAAATAGTAGTAATAGTACTGAATCTGTTAAAGCGCACTGACAAAGACTAGGAATAAATTTAAAAAAAAAATCTAGTAACAATGAAATTAGGTTAAATATGAAGAGTAGTTATTCAGGGTTTACTATACTGGAAATAAAATGCTTAGTTTCAGCTAAACAAACCTAAAACACATTTATTTATTTTAAAGACTACAGCAGTAGTGTTCTCTTTCTCACAACATTTAAGAACAACAATATCACAGAAGTAGCTCAGTAAGGCTTCGTGAGCCTATCAGTCGACAGACAGGAAGTAATAAAAATCACAACTATGCACATAACCACGTTTAAAAAAAATTACAGCAGCTTTGTCGGCAAGATTCTACAAGATTTTAAAACTTTTAAAACAATCCATTAAAAAAAAACGAAGGACTGTTGTTTGCGAGAATTATTTCCTTGGTCCTCAACTAAGAGAAAAAAATTTTTTTTAAAGCACAACAATAGACTATTCCTTTAAGCAGTAAGACAAGACAAGAAAAAAAAAATTAGCAAAATCGATATCACCACAAGAAGAGACAAATTGTAAAAAAGAAATATCTCTCGCTTAAAATGTTAGAAATAACTGTCAAAAACCTTAAACAAACAAGGAAATAGTAAATTAAATTATTCGCGACCTGTAACTGGACAAGAAGTCGCAGTCCACCTAACACTTAATGGACCAAATGAAAACAATAAAATACTCAGCTCGACTCGTCTCCTACCTCAGTTAAAATTAAATAAAAGTAAACTAACGATAAAAAATAAAAACAATGTTATCTCATAGATAATTCGATTATTAGTTCCAATAGCATCACTCCTAACCTCAACTTCAATCATGACTTTCGCATCTCATAGCGTCTTAGAAACTTAAGCCCGCCGACACGGTACAATATTCCTTACGATATTGTATACTAGGAGTTGTACTTGCTCCGCTACTAGCTTCTCTAGCCTGCTACTAGCAGCCCTGCGAGCTCAGGTACTGGATTTGCCTAATTGCCGGCATCCGATTTTTGTTGCGAGCTGCACTGCAATAATTAAGGAGTGGCCAATCAGAATTCATCAAAACACCAACACTAGAACTTTTGGCGCGCGCGTGTATTGTTAAACATAAACATGGAGGTAAAGAATTGTACGAAAGAGCAGTTACGAGTGTTAATAAAGGCTTATATAGAAGAGACTTGTTTGTATGTGGTGAAAAGTATTAACTACCACAGTAAAAATCTTCGTAACGAAGCTTATTTTGAATTTGCTCTGAACACAATTATTTAGGTAGCCAGTATCGTGTGCAGCGAAAACTTGTACCGTACCTAGTACATCGGCTTGTAAAAGAAACTTGTAAAGAATCCAGTACACGAACTTGTAAGAAAAATTGTACTGTGTGCGCACAGCCTTAGGCGGTCTAGTAGCAGTACAATAGACTCACAGCCTCGGCAAGCTTCTCTAAATGTTGCGTCGGGTCCTAACAGCAGACTACTCCCGCGACTGCCAAGCAATCGTACAATAAATAAACTACATGACGCTATCAGCAGAAAACAAAATACCTACAAACTACAATAAAAGGTTAGAAACCTAGTATACTTAAGTAACCATGCTGACCAGTCCACGACCCCCTACGCGGGTTACGCCAAGTCTGTCTCGTACCACGATCACCAAGCGACTCTCGCCAAGATGACAAAAAAACTTGCCATACCGAAAACACTCAGCGCATTTCTTCTCAGGAGTAACGAACTAACATGTCACAGAGTATCGACCCGACTCCACGTGGAGTAATAGCACTAATCACTCAACAGAAACTAGACACACCGACCAATCAATAAGTAAAACGACGCGTCCTAGACACTCGACAAGGGCTGGCAACAAAACACTCACGTTATGCAGAATAGAGAATGTTTGAGTCAGGGGGGAGAGGGGAAGGCCAGAGAGATCGTCAGAATAGAAAGAGATAGAAAGAGTTGTTGCGCAGCGCGCACAGAGAGAGAGAGAGAGTAAAGAGAGAAAGAGAGAGAGAGCAGCAAAGACGAGCGGTGGTGGGGGGGGCGGAATGGTGGACGCACGCCTCTGATCGATAACCTCCTTCCAAGGTCGCGTACGCCAGCAGTCCCTACTCAACCCAGCTACAGTGTACAGTGGCCCCAAAATAAAAAAAAAAAAGCTATGCATACGGATCCACGCGTCACACCACGCCTTTAAGACATGACAACTCAAGATGTTACCAACAGTACGGTAGACGAACAGTGACCTCGTGCCTTGTTCAAGATCGCTGAACAAAAAAAACTGCAGAAACTAGTGATGTACGGATGTATTCGTTTGAGTATTGATATCTGCCGATATTCCATTCGTGTAGATTCTCTGATGTGTTCGTTTCCAACAGATTATTACATTAACCAATACTTTTTCTAACCTAAAAAAATACACAAAAACCCATTGGCACGACGTGATTTTACAACTTTTGCATACAAAACTTGCCTTCATGAGGAAGTACCGCTACATAAATAATATGATTAATGAAAGTCATTATTCAATGTCCAGTTGATTTTTTTTACTTGCGTGCAATCAAGACAAGAGACGTGAGTAAACAAGAAACGTACCGTATATACTCGTGTGTAGTGGGCACCATGATTTTTGCAACAAGTTACAGGGAAAAAAAATTTAGTGCCTTGGTAGTATGTAAAAAAAACACGGGAGGATGAGCCGAGGGAGCGGTGAAACAGCAGGACAGACGCTATGATGGAGGGGACAAGGAAGGATGGGGGAAGAAAGGATATGTAGCTGGCAACATGTAAAAGACAGAGGACAGTTAACATTCACACTGGTTAAGAGTGTGACGGGAGAGAGGGTGGGGGCGAGCCAGGAGGGGTGGGGTGTCTTGTCTCTGGCAAGGTCGCTTGCTGTCTGCCAGCGCTAGCCTTGCGCATGTGTGCCTTGCTCTGCTGTGCCAGCCACTTCCAGCATGTCCCCCCCCTCCTCCCACAAGCTATTGAGATACCCTCACCCCTAAGATAACATGCCCTGACAGCAGCAAGCTCTCCTTTTTTATCTCTCCCTGGGGTGTTTGAATAGGTGGGGGAAGGAAAAAAAATATTGACGCCTTTTTTTTCTTCCTTCCTTTCCCATGAAAAGATAGCTGGTCAGGAGCTGTCGAATATCTTTCCCGGGTGGGGGATGGGGAAGGGGGAAAAAGGAGAACAATGAAGCCTTTTTCTTTCTTTCTTTCCCCATGGAACGATAGCTTATTATGAGCCTTAAAATTAACTTTTAGGGTTTTAGCAGCAAGGAGTAATGATGGAGGAACCTGGCCTTGAGAACGTTCTCTCTCTGCCTCCCACAGTTGACACCAGTCGGTTTACGACTATAACTTCCGCTTCTTACTTCTCCCCCCCTCCATCATGACCCACCGCCTGCCTTTTTTTCTTTGCTTCCCACTCTTGACACCCGTCAATTTACAGCTTTAACTTCGCCTTCTCGTCCCCCCTTCCCCTCGCCAACCCTAAACCGACTAGTGACCTTTCTTTCACTGACCTTTCTTTCACGTATTTCTTTTTCTATTTTCCATCTATAGTACGCACCCCTGAATTTTTATCAGTTGTTTTGGAATAAAAGTGCGTGCTATACACTAGTAAATACGGTAACGTTTTTTTCTCCATAGATATGGCGTGTGTACGCAGCACTTACAGCAAATTGGCGGGCCAATCGGTGGCAGTTAACAAATCTTGAGCGCTAGTTGTGTTTCGTATGAGCGTAGTCTAAAATTCATTTCCCGCTGACCGCTATCATATATTTTTGTTGCAAATTTGTTTCGGGTAAAATGCAATTTCGTAAATTAGATTTTAACGTCAAAAGTTCACAGTTAAATTTTTATTAATAATAGTTTTCAAAATACACTACTATTTTTTGTTTTAGCGGGAACTAAGCAGCTGTTATGTTACTGCTTGGAGAATTTAAAGTTGGGGTTGGTTACATTGCTTTGGTGATATTTACATATTACTTTGCCGTCACTCACTCGTAACCTATTATTGTGTGTTAAAACGTAAAATTTTATTACTGGATGCTCTCCAATGTGGTAAAATGTATATTAGTTCAAATAGCAGTAATGTTTGGTAGTATTTCAAAGTTGCTACAGCCAATTCCCCTAAAGCAGAATGCCTCTTATGACGTGCACACATTTCAAGAGGTGGAGTTAACACAACGAACTTCAACACGTCCAATCTTCGTACGCATTTGAAACGAAAACATGCAGATATTGAAACGTCGGGTCAAAATGTTCAGGGAACAAATCCAGAAGATGTTCATTGCCAGGACCTTCGGTACATTCACGAATAAAAGTGGCAGTTCCAATTTCAAGTCTCCAAAAATACAGCCAACACTGTTACAGGTGTTAAAGAGAAAAGAAAAGTTTTATAAAGGAAGCTCACAAGACATAGCAATTAAAAATAAAATTGCAGAAATGATTTGTGTAGATTTACAGCCTCTGAGTGTAGTTGAAGATGTTGGGTTTTGTAGATTGATGTCTCATCTACAGGAGCGGTATGAGATGGTCTCTAGAAAGACGCTTTCAACGGTTGTTACACCAAAAATTGTTGAAAAAGTGACACCAAAAATTGTTGAAACAGTGTCAGAAAAAATTTCTGGTACAGTTTCAGTTACTAGAGACATTTGGACTTCAAAACTGGGTAATGACTATCTTAGTGTAACTCTGCACTTCATTAATTCTGATTGGCAGTTTCAGAATTTATTACTGGAAGTCTGACCATTTTCAGGGGAGTCTCACACTGCAGTGAATATCGAAGAAAACTTGCGAGAATGTTTCAGAGAATGGGGACTTGGAACTGATAACATTTCTGCAATAGTAACAGACAGTGCAGCTAATAAGAATGCAGTATCTCGTCTTGACATCACTTCTGTCAACTGCATGGTACACTTGTTGCAGCTTGCGGTGAACTCTGGTTGTTTAAAACTGAAATCAGTTGATAATGTAATCGCAACATGTTGACGACTCGTTGGGCATTTTCACCATTCTGTGGTTGCCCAGAAATGTCTATGAAAGGCTCATATACACTTATATAGGTTATGTGGTTTGTGTATTACAAAATAACATTACAGTGAAACATCGTTTTACAAGGGACCAATGAGAAAAAATAATGCACGCGAAAAAAGGAAACATGCGGGTAACACATATCCCTCCCCCCACATAAAAAAAAAAAAAATAAAAACATAACCTAAAAAATTATTTGTAATATGTCCATCACATGAAAATTTGCACTTCAAATATGTGTGTATTGAATATGGCCGTAGCTCATTTGTATTACCGATGATCTAGTTAAACGTCAAAGGTGGCAATCCGAGACATTTGGCTATGTCAGCATGCTTTTCACTGTGACATTTCTCTACCTCCTTTATTATTTCAAGGCATTCTTCAAGTGAGCGAACAGATTTTGAAAGCCGTGACATTGTTACAGCAATAATTTATAAATACATTTCACAGGCCTTAAAATAAAAATAGTGTACTCTACTTGTTAACAAAATTCACAAAACTGTTGCTATCTAAACGGAAAACTTAACAAGGGCAAGGCGAAGCGTAACCTCTCCGACCCGTGCGCTTGCGCTCGGCTGCCTTTGGCTTTACTCGGAAGTGGACAAAATGGCGGAAGAAAATTCCCAAAATTCTCGATGTTACTGCAATTTATTCACACTTTACTGAAATGCGAAAATAAAAGCTCACGTTTACAATAGAACAAAATTATTTTGTACACAATGCGCGTTTGATATCTTTGGAAAATAATTTGGATATCAACTTAAAAAAAATATTACTACACTAGACCCCCGATTTTACGAACCCTGGATTTAACGAAGGTAGCGATTCTACGAATACAATCTCAGGAACCCTCAAAAAATAACAAAATTATATGACAAAAAAAATTTAAGTAATTACGTTGACAATGAATAAAACATACTGTATCTAATTCACGGCATTAAAATATGAATTGTAGAGTTGCAGTTATTACTTGGTAAGTCACAATATTAAAAATAAAACAAAAATAGCGAAAATCCGTTAAAAAATGCGGCAGAGACAGTTTGGAAACCGCGCGGCGGCGGTGGTGCCGCCTGTGCCAAGCCGGCCGGTCTGTCTCCAACTACGACGTATTAGGATCTATATTGCGGTCGTACTATAGACGCAAAGTTCCAGCGCATGCGCATATGCTCATTTAACTATAGTACAGCCTCCTTCTAGGCTGTTTCACGACGTCTTATATCTCTCGCCTCGCGCCGAATGAGTTTACTTTTTTTACACGAACCCTATAAATAATAGCGTGATATTTTTCTTTATTGCGTTAACACCATACGTACTTAAAACAATTAACTTGGCGCATAATTTGCTTAAACGAAGCGTTACTGCGCGTCGTAAAACGTGGTTTCACAAGTGAGCACGATAATAGCGCTACCTATTTTCCAAGTGTAGAAACATTAATGTCTCCGGGTATGTCGAACTTGAAAAATAAATAGACGTTCGAGTATTACGTAATCCCGGAACATCTAATTAATTTTTACCGCATATACTGACTATGAAAGTGATTATTTTCAATCACTTACACATGTAATTCTCGATGATTTTAGGTAAGAACGTCACAAAATGGCGTTTTTGGAACAACATCGGTATATGCTACGGTGGCGCTATCTATCCTCCATCTTGTGAACGTTCGTACAGTTGCGCTATCTGTCCGCTCTGCACGCTACTAGTATCTACGTTCTCGTACAATTCAACAACAACGTCGAGGGAATGTTTTTACGTTAAGTTATATAAAACTGCGCAATGAATAAATACATCCGCTTATTCCTTCTTTCTTTGGTGAATAATTTACAAGGGCGTTTTACTAGTAAGGAATGCCTACTTTTTTTTTCCATTAAACGCTACACAAATCGGGCTATTCGCTCGTGAGAAGGCACTCGGCAGCTGAGTTTTCTCTTTTTTTTTTAGGACAAAGGTCGATCATATCTATTATTTAGCGGTGTTCTTTTGATCGTAAGACGTCTGCCTATTGATATAAATTTATATTTCAACTATCACTTGCGTTATTTTTCTGTTAAATGCTACGGAAGTCGGTCTATTCGCTCGAGAGAAGTCACTCGGAATCTCGATTTTCTCATTTTTTTAGGAAAAGGATTGGTCATATCTATTGTTTAGCGGTGTTCTTTTGATCATAAGACGTCTGACTATTGATATAAATTTATATTTAAACTATCACTTGCTTTATTTTTCCGTTAAATGCTACGGGAGTCGGGCTATTCGCTCGAGAGAAGACACTCGGAATCTCGATGTTCTCACTTTTTGGGGACAAGGGTCTGTCATATCTACTGCTCAACAGTGTGACGTCTGGCTACTGATATAAATTTATGTTTACATTATTACGTTAATTAATTTCCCGCAAAACGCTACAGAAGTCGGTGCCTAGACACACTTTGCAGAAAAAATGCAATTTTAAAATTTTCTGTTAAGGTAGAGGGGGGGCAAAAATAAGCCGCAATCGAATTTACGAAGGTAGTGATTTTACGAATGCGATGAGAGTAACCGTGAGTATTCGTAAAATCGGGGTCTAGTGTATATAGTTTCCTGAGCATGCACATGCATGTTAAGAGCCATGTTGCTCTGAGTTTTAAATATTTATAGGTCATTCCGTGTCACATCAACCAAGGTCACAATTTCACCATCATCATTCTTATCCATACTCAGAATTCTTATAGTACCGTATTTTTCCGCATATAATGGGACCTCGCATATAGTGCGAATGGCAATTTTGAACCACTCAAATCAGAAAATAAAATTGCATGGCCGTATAATGTGATACAGTGAATGCTGTGCGCCGAGGCTCGGGTCTTGTGGGTAGGTAGTGTGGCAGCCGGCAGCATGAAAGAAGATCTAGAGCAGAGCATGCGAGCAAACGATAGGGAAGGGGTGACGGAAAGCAGCGGGGGGGAGGGAATGGTGCAGGCGAGATGGTAAACAAGAGGATGGGAAGCGAGTCTAGAGGAGGGGGCGGTTGGAATGCAGACACTGTGACGTCAGTGTTGTTGCCACCGTTGCCAGACCTACGCAACGCTAGTAGCCCACGTCTGCTTAGCTGGCGTCAGGACTGGTTTTGCATGTATTGCACCCACATTATGTCAATGTGGTTATAATAGAAGCACCACTGGAACAATTTTAACAAAATTTTATATACGTTCACGCTATTGCTACCTCTCAACAAAAAACAATAAAATTTGAAAATAATATATATATTTTTTTAAAAACCGAAAGTTTTAATTTTTTTTTTTTCAAAAACAAACCTTTTTTGGGGTACTATATTCTCATCGACGTAATGTCAATGTCTTATAAATACATTAAAAAAGTTTCACATTTATACCTTAACGTATACGTAACATTCGTGGACGAATGACGATGTCGTGTTGATTATTCATCTGCTTACATGAGACTAATACATGCGTTAAAACAATGGCACAGTATTTGCACTTCGAAACATCACGGAAAAAATTTTTTGTGTATGCACAAAAGAAAATAATTCTCACCTGAATGCTAAGTTTTATAAATAACGCTATCTTGCAAACATAACATGGTTGCATTGGGCGTTGGCCTCTAGCGTGGACTGCTACCGCCGGCGCCAGGAGACAAAGGTGGCACAATTTTCTTTGTGTGTACAAGCGTCGATATAGAGTCGACTCATTGCAAAGTATCGATCTCCGCGTATCGCTGTGATGCTTGCTCCGTCAGGATTATCGTTTCCGAGTTTCGCGGCAAGAGCACACCACCAGATGTACGGGATGCCGTGTACAATCGATTCTTTCTCGCAACTCTTGATGTTCACTTCTGAGCTCGCCACAATATGTTTACGTGATGCATTCGGCATACGTACTGCCGTTTTTCTGTTATAACGTACACAACCGTGAAAATGCTCTCGTATTAAACAAATTAATTAACGTATTTAATACAGAAATTTACGGTGCACAAAAATACTGTTGTTATGGCCATATTTTCGTCTTAACGAGGTTCCGTTGTACCTCCCAGCCATGACACTGCGTCGCGCAAAAACGGCACATAGGCAGACCCCGGGATTATTTATCCTTTTGCGCACGAATATAATGTGACCCCGCATAAAATGCGAATAGTGATTTGGGACCACTGAAATCGGCAAAAAATGATCGTATGCGAAAAAATATGGTACGTGCAAAGAAAAGTAATTCAAATTTTTTCAGAATTTTTTCACATTTAGTTATTTACTTATAGCTGTCATAAAAAGTCATAAATTGCCAAAAGTGTATACATTGTGTAATTATATATTGCCAATAACTTTGGTCATAATTGAGCTTTAGAACTGGGCAAGATCCGATTTGAAAGCTAATGAAACAGGCTTTAATATGATATACAGTAGAACCCCAATTTAACGAAATGCAACGGGACCCGAAAATGTTTACTCTAAATCGATGTATCGTTAAATCCGACATAACCCCCCCCCCCCCCAGAAACAAAAAAAAATGGTTAAATCCTTGGGCATGTTTTGTTGGCATTTAAGGTAATTTTAAAAAAGTATATTGGCCCAAAACAATAACAAAATACATTTACCGTCAACAGGTAAGCCACGACCGTAAAAAGAAAAAAATTGGTGAGAAAACTTTAAAAACTTTTAGTGCAACGCTCGGTGAGTGTACGTATGGTGAGTTAGGCCGTCCTTGCGCGCGCCATCAACATGTGAGACGTGATGACTAACACCGCCGAGCCGTCAATCTTTTCGTCTATCTCCCGCCCGCCCTACCAACAAAATTAATGAAATTTCCACGAAAAATTGTAAAAAAATAAAACTGCTAGGAAAACTGGATTAAAAGTTTGCAAGACAACCGTAAAATAATAATTAAATACCTGCGGCGGTGGCCATTAAGGAGAAACAAATTATTTACGTTTACGGTAATAAATTCGTTGTAAAAAGTCTGCATAAATAACATTACGTACACTTTTATAAACTCACTTGTTTTATCACGGGACGGGAGTGTGAATAATCACGCTGCACACCATTGCATTCTATTGGTAATAGAATTAATGAAGAGAGCACGCTGCCGTGCAGCGCATTCTAACGGAGATTCGTATCACTATCTATGAATTGGTTCTTGTGCTGTCCACCGCCGCACTGTGGAGACTGGGTACCTAGATGCTTATTCACTCGCTAGTTGCCAGGATGAGGATCTAGGCGCGCACTTGTTATGCAACTTAGCGGCGCTCGCTCGGCTGCGCCCGCGCGTGCGTATCTCAAAATCATTCCTGCGGCCATATTTTTCAACGAATTTTAACGAATTTTTTTTTTGTTTCTCGACGGATGGTTTAAGCTTTTCTACTGAGAAATAAGAATATACTGCGGTCAGTGCTAGTGTTTTTAAAGGACTTAAATTACAATTAATATTCCGTTTTATCAAAGTTACTTAGTTATTTAATACATTTTTTGTTATATTTTGAATGTTCCTGAAAATCCTTTTGTTAAATCGCGGTTTTCGTTATTCCCGAGTTCGTTAAATCGGGGCTCTACTGTACATCATTATACAGCAGCAAGAAATGAAAATTTTTGAGGTTTAAAAGAAATTCTTTATTATTATTTTTTTTAATTTGTTTATTCAAAAATTCCAAAAAAGTCTATTTTCAGTTTCAATTGTTTGTCAACAGATCCTGACAGTGGTACTTTTCTACGTAAATCACACACACACATAGTACAAGACATAGTTGTTACAAAAAAATATTTTGAAATATCACATGTCACTTACTGCACTTTAAGACTTCTCAGAGCTGGGCATCACTACCAAAAGCCTTTTGTTTGGTTTTTCTGTCTCAGTCTTTGTCATTGTATAAACTCTTCCTGTTGCTGTTAATGGGTCCACTTTTGTTAGAATGTTGCTACTATGTACACAAAGTACTTCAGGTACTGCAGGGTACGTGAAATTTGACAGAGATGGGCCATGAGGATGAAGAAAACTTACTTAATTTCCTGCTCTTCAAACGAATCAAGAACACACACTGTGGTGGTGCTGCTTTTCTGCGACCTCCTATCACCCTCTATTAGTAGTAGTCGTAGTTAAAAGGTCGTCTGCAGCTGCTGCGTGTTGTTGATTCGGGGACGTAACTCTCCTCCGTTGGTATTGCAAGTAGTTAGCAGGCAGAAAAATGGCGAATACAAGCGAGCTGATGCAGAGGCAGTGCCTATAATACTGAAGCCCGGATAGCAATGAGGTTAGTCAGAAACGGAATTAAAAAAACATCATCGGCATTTTTTTCTCTTTTTTGATGCATTTTAACGGACAAAGGCAATTCACAAAGCGAGTGCTCGCCCAGAGTTAGTTGAGGTGACTTTTCTATCTACGGATTACAACTTGCCGCTTCCCTCCGTAATAGTACTTGGTCCGGCACTTTATCTACCTTAGCTCTGACTACGCGGTTATCAATACCTACTTCTTGTTACATTACTATAAAATGAAAAGGCAGTATGCCAAAAAAGGAGAGACAAAACAAAAAGACTGATGTCTTCTAGCGAATCCGTCCTGTCATCTGCTGCGGATCACGACCTTCACGGAGTTTTGCGCCCGATACTACCACCCATGTCGATCGAGAAACGCCCGGCAGAGCTTATCGCATTCCAGCACGTCCCTGTATGTGCCTCCAGGCGAGGGAACTCTGACCTGCCTGAAATTTTAAAAGCCAGCACTTCTCTGTACGTGCTTCCAAGCAAGAGAACTACGACTAGCCTGCCAGATAAATCCTATTCCAGGAGAAGCAAGCTAAGAGGCTACTTGAAATTTAAAAAATCCAAACAAGGCAAAATATCAGAAAAGTTTACTTAGAATAAATGGCTTGAAATTAAATTAGCATTAAAATGAGTCCAAACACCACATGAGTCCGATAAAATGTACACGTAAAATTAAATTCTTTTCTCTTGCTTTAAAGTTAAATTTAAAATTAAAAAAAAAATTTTAACGGAAATTTCTCTATTAGCATCCCCAATTAATATGTTTGATCCTGCCGTATACAACCTTATACCTGATTAAGTTGGCCTACTTAATTTGTTATAAACAGAAAAAAAAAATATATTAGTTAGGACAAAAAAAAATAAATTTGAAATTATTGTATGATAAGAGGCCAAGTAAGTGCTACGTGCCAGTGCAAGTCACAACGCCAACCACCAGAAATCACCATAATGGCACGTCACAAAACCAACAATTTCCTTAAAGTCCAGTTCATCATTGTTACTTCTACATGTTTCTGCCACTGTTGAAGATGTTGAGAAGGCGTATAGTTTAGTCAACACTTCACTGTTACTCACAGGGATAAAGCAGTGCAATTTCAAGGTACCTTTAACAGTCCTGGCAGATAGTATTCTATCTTTCAAGAATATTTCTTCATCCTTATACTGCTGGATTGTATCATATGCAAAATTAATGGAATTGATGTCCTTAGCCTACTCATAAAGCTGCCTATGTGTTATAATTAGACACACCTGTTTTTCGCAACGCGCGAAATCGCGAAATTATTGCGAAATTTGCCACGTCTGTTTGAAATCGCGAAATTGATCAATTATGTGCAAAATTACGAAATTTTTTTTACGTATTCTGTAGTAAATTACGTCCGATTCGAAATATTGATTATACAAATCGAGAAAATAGATTTTCGACCACGAGTCAAAAGCGAGTTTCGAGAGTATCGAAAGAGACATGAAAATGGTGGCTGTTTGGATTAAGTAATGCAAAGTGTTCGTTTATCCTGGTTTTACGTGATTCCCGTTTATTTTTGTTTGAAATTGTAGTGATAAACTATATATTAATCTTTTAATACAGCAATATTAATTATGACCAAAGAAATTTACGTCTGTAATGATGTTACGTACATTTTGTCAGAATGAGAGTCTCGGAAAATAACGCAATATAACCTTGCTTCACACGCACCGCGTAAAATACATGGCACTAATTACATAATCCAGCATAATTTTTCCCGCAACAAATAATAGTGAAAATAATGGGGGTAAAATTGTTCCGTCTTAAATAGAACATTTAGAGGCGAAACATGAATGAACAAATTCATGGTATGTAGGTTACGCTATTCAAAATTTTTTATTTTTTATTTTTTTTTGGCATTGTTTGTAACTTTGAGTAATTAATACAGATGCGATGCCATATAATATGACGTAAAAATAATTATCTCGCAGTTTAATTGTATAGTTGTGTGGTTATAATTGTAAGGTGGTCCAACATAACCTAAAATTAAGTTCTGAATTTTCTAAATTTTTTGTAGAAAGTGTCCTATTTTATTTGAGAAATATAATACCGATAATCGCTCATTCTTGCAACTTATGTTAGTTTATAACGTTTTATCCCTCATTCCAATCATACGTATTGGTTTGTTTAATATGCCAAATCTAACCATCAAATGTAACGAATGGGTAAATTATCAACCACTCAATTAACTTATATGTAAGGAAAGTAATTTTATTTAAATATTTAACTAAAAATACAATACTTTGCACACATTTGTTACCTCCAAAATTTTTCTTTGACGTTTATCAAAATTAGCGAAATTTATGACGAAATGACTTGAAAATTGACTAAAAAGTCAATGAATTCGCCTTGTCAGAATTGACGAAATCATGAAAATATTTTCACCGAAAACAGGTGTCTCTAGTTATAATTTGCTCATTGTACACATGGTGAAGACTTTCCTTTGCAGCTAGCCTCTTTACAGTACCACCAATCCCATCTCAATAACTTTTCCCATGGGAGGCTGCAAAGAAATGCCATTCTGCCTTGACACCAAAGTCTGCCTAATGTAAACAAAGGTTCAAATAATTAAATCTGTTCTTGTACTGTGCACCAGATCCATCAGAAAAGTAGTAAATCTTTGATGGAATTGGAGTAAATTGTGATCTGATGAAATTAACAAGTATCTGTTGGAAACAATGATCCGCAACTGTGTCATGAGTAGAACAATCACAAATCACTACAAAACACATGGGGTACACGCCACTCAGCCTAAAATTTTTCAGCCTAAAATTAGGCTGGATATATTTTAGGCTGTATAACTTTAGGCTGAATGACTTTAGGCTGCGTGACTGTAGGCTGAATAATTTTAGGCTGTACGACTTTAGGTTGAATGACTTTAGGCTGAATGACTGTAGGCTGAGTAATTTTAGGCTGAATGACTTTAGGCTGAACGAAATTTTGATCTTGACTACTATGAC
>PNEQ01006963.1:9899-23391 GCA_003012365.1 Medauroidea extradentata
CTGGTTTTACACGACGCAATTTATTTCTCGCACAGCTCCTTGCACGCAATCGCTCGTGCGATAATTGCATGCAATCTCTCATAGGCCATTTTACACAGCGCAATTTCCCCAAGCAATATACATGCAATTTGTTTTTTCCCGCCAAAAGTTTAGAACACATGGATAACCTAAAAGCACATGATGTAGGCTACACTTGCCGAGATGGAAATGTTATCTGGCGAAAATTAAAATAATTGTGAACCATGTAGGAACTTGGGTTTTTTATCTCTTCAGTGGCACAGTAGTCTTTTCCCGGACTACCGATACAGACGCGGCCACCGCCATTAATATATTCTCGCATAAATGTTTGTTGTGATAATTTAGTGATTTTGTATTATAGTGTGCAAAAAAAAAACACTCTGGTGTCAATACCATGTTTGTAAGGTGTTTGTTGTTTTTGTTTATACTCATAACTACTTGCATACATGTACTTCAGAGAATGGCCAATCACATTGCTTGTTCCACGCAACTTGCATCGAAATATAGAGCATGTTCTATTTGCCGAGATTGCACCGCCGCTTGCATCGCATTTGAGGTTCCGAGAATTGTGTGTCTGAGCTGCAATGCAATATCAGCATATTGCGTGGAAATTGCGTGCACATTGCGTCGTGTAAAACCAGCATTAGGGACGAGCTTTTATAAGATGTGTAGGGCCCGGTAGTTTTCGCGAAAATAATTATGCCCCACTTTGTTTCAGTGTCTTACGCGCACACCTGCACATCAACTTCATGATTATTTGCAGAGTGTTTTTGTGCAGTCATTATTCATTTGTCTTTGCCAATCAGTACACGGAAAACTGCGACACATCACGTCTGTGATTTGCGGGTTTAAATAAAGAATCCCGATATTGTAATTTTACATGCCTGTTATTGGTATGCAAGACAGCTACGTTGTGTCAGAAATATATAACCAAATCGTACATGTTGCAAGAATCTACAGTGACTTAGAGGATACGTTGGCACAAAATATTTTCGCAAAATACGATAATCTTTAATCATTACATTTAAACGCTGTAGTGTATAAGTTTTATGCATAGTTTTGTTACTTAACAACATTATTATAAAAATGATGACATATTGTGGACTATTTAAAATTTTTAAATTAAAAATACTCATCCAAAATAGTTGAGACTTTACTGACAGGCACACTTATTGTGCGTAATAATTTGTGCTGAAGCAAATGTCATTCGTTTAACAGATTCGTTAAACTAAATTCTAAGTCTAGTGCAATTGAACATTTGTTTTACCGTGTACAGACAAATGCAGTATAAGAGAGTGATTGGTTGGGTGTAGTAGAGCGAACATAAAATACTGCGACGCTAGTAAACATTGAATACTAGAAGAGTGTAAACAGATGCTGCTGCAATGACTGTTGTTATATTGTTGAT
This sequence comes from Medauroidea extradentata, assembly GCA_003012365.1. Classification (NCBI taxonomy): domain Eukaryota; kingdom Metazoa; phylum Arthropoda; class Insecta; order Phasmatodea; family Phasmatidae; genus Medauroidea; species Medauroidea extradentata. The sequence goes on from PNEQ01006963.1 coordinate 11,326, forward strand.
AATATGCTCACGTCTTCATCATAAATGGCTTCATTGGTAGTCTGTGAACAAAAGTAGTTGATACAATGTGTGATGGTTAGAAAATAAGTAACATACACGGAATACACGAAGTAAAGACGCCGCATCCAGAGAGAAGACTTTTGACTGGTAGCTCGCAGGTGTTTCATTTCATTTTTTTTTTTCATTTCATTTATTTGCCTTCATTTGATCCCATTAAGTCAAATATTGACGAGGGATATTGAAGATGTCAGACCATAATTTCAATCACAAACATTTACAATAAAACATTTAGTCACTTAATAACAGTACAGTCACTTATTAGCAATATACAATCCCTTTCAAACAAGTACAGTATACAACATACATAGGAAACAAATGTTACTGAAGTTTTAATATTACAATTCCAATCATAACACACGTCACCATTCATACACCCAGCAACAATACAATATCAAAACAAGAACATACTATACGTTAATATTCAGTATAGAAAATTTCATCAATTGAGCAAGAATCAATATGCCGAGTGATATTGAAATCATGTCATAAATTAAAATTTACATACATTTACAAAACTGTAACATATTTTCACACAATCACATTAGTACAATTTTATAACATACGAAAAGCAATACAGACCCAATCAAATATTAAGATTCACTGTTATAATATTCATCAATTGAATAAAAGGCTTTGTTTAAAAGATATTTCTTTAACACCAATTTAAATTTTATTTTATTTATCTTGCTAATGTTTCTCAACTTAGCTGGTAATTTATTGTATACCGTAATCCCAGAAAAATAAGCCCCTTTCTGTAATTTCATCAAATGATTATTAGGTACATGTAAATTACTACTGATTCTTGTATTATGGGTATGAATTGCTTGATTCATTACAAAGTATGAAAGATTATTTACTACAAAGTTTGCTCTTGAATACATATATTGGGATGGCAAAGTCAAAATACCCAGGCTTTTAAATTTGGGACGACATGAATCACGTCTATTTAACCCAGCAATTATTCTTATAACTTTCTTTTGTAAACGAAAAATATGTATACTATTAGAAGAAGTAGCCCAATACATTATACTAAAAGACATAACAGAGTGGAAAAGGGCAAAATAAACCTGTTTAAAAACAGAAGTTTCAAAAAGTTAAGACAAATTACGGAGTGCAAGGTTCGTTGAACCTTGAATGATCACGTGATATATATGAGGATCTACGATAGAGAAGTGTAGGAATGTATAGAGCGGGGAAGACGGGAGTATCTCGAGAATATCTTCCCAACTAACGGTGACGCTCTTCACATTTCTAACGTGCAGAAGGTAATGTAGTGACCCTGCCGGGAATATATCTCATATTGCTTTTGTGGGAGGTGAGTGGTCTAGTCTCTGTGCCAACTGCACACGCCTTCTGCTGCTGACTTTTTATTTAAACCAACTATTTAGTGTTTGCTTAGTAAAACTAGGTTGAGTTATGTGTTTCAGTGCCGTGACAGCAGTCTGCCAGCCAGCAACAGGGAAGCAGATAGATAGATGTGTGTGTTGTTCTTGCTGTAAAGCATGATAAGTGTGTAATGTAGTGAATGTATGTTGCTCGACATGTTACAGCAGCAGCAGCAGCTGGTCGAGTTGGGGCGCAAGCAACTGGAACAAGCGATACAACAGTTGCAAGAACAACTGCAGCTGAACGTCATCCAGCAGACACATCTGTTGCAGACGGGCGACAAGAAGAAAGCTTCAGGGCCGCTACAACAGCTGGCACTGCAGCAGCAACAGTTGATGCAGCAGCTGCAGATCATGCAGCGGCAGTACGTGCTGCAGCAAGGCATTGGCATGCAGCCGATGGTTCTGGCGCAGTCTCAGGCGCAACCTGGCGCAGGTAGGCCAAGTCGCAGCATGTGACGCTGGTTCCGGGCAGCTCTTGTTGGGACGGTGGGCTCGTAGCAACTTGCTGAACAAACATTCTTCCTTGCGAGCATCCTCGACACTGATAACTAGCTTCTGAATTGTACAACGGCCTGGTGCCTCTTCTTCCTAGTCAAGTCTATCAGAAAGGAACAAATACACGTCGCGAGAAGATTCTGTGTGATCAAGGGAAAAACTATGCTTAGAATAGGAGAGTACTCCCATTATACGTATACAAAAGATTATTATCAACTAACTAAAATAAAGCGAAATGCATGGCTTACAAGGAAAATATCGTGAAAAAAAAATTATTACAGTAAATGTTCAACAATAAATTTACTGTTACAGGCATTACTGTTTCTTTTGCAAGTCAAATTTCACAAAATATTAAGTACTTCGTGACGAGTAGTGCAAAAATTGCTTCACATGATATGTCGTCTGATATTTCGATAGCCAACAGTCGTGAAACCATAAAAATTAAAAAATACAATATTATATGCTGCTTGTGATATTTGGCTTACCAACTGTGCTACGTAATGAAGACAACCATACTAACAATTAATCGAACAGCAATGTAACTATTGAGGTTTCAGTATGAATTTATTAGTAACATATATGTGTATGCAATATATACCTGGTTTATTATTTTTGTAAATATCAGTTATGTTTTGAAGTTGCTTGCACATATTTATTTATATACAAGATGCCACGATGCAGTTGGTTATAACTATTTGGCTTCTCGAACGAAATGGTGTTGCTTTAAACACGTGCACTTCTAAAGCTCAGTCGCTTTTGCATTAAAAAATATGTAATTAAAGGAAAATGTAATAAAACAAGCCAGCAAAATGTGATACAGGAATGCTAGAGTTTCCCAATAGCGCATTTACTAACAGATAATTAATTTATAAAAATGTGGCCCTGATCTTCTGTAAAGCAGTAAAGTAAATGGAGCAACAGCAACGTTTGAAAAACGACCCAGTCTCATAATCAGCTAACTTGATAAATCAACGTAATTGACAGCTAATTTAGTAGGCATGAAACTATGTCTTATGATTTTTAAATAAATTTTCCTGTAACAGTAGCAATTTTTATTTGTTATTTATATCATCAGTGCAGTCTTCTGAATGCGCAACTTACATGAACAAAATGTTTATTTTATCACGTCTATATAATCCACGTATTTCAAAAACCTTGTTAACACTGAAGATTAAGTTTTATTTTCTTAGCAGACTACATAGTTACTTTGATGAAAGTACTTTAATATGCTATGGTGTATAAGAACACAAGATACAATATTTACTATAAAATACCGTTCCATGAAAAAAGCTGCATATATTATTTTAAAATAATAACATTATCAGTTCATATGCAATAAAGTTTGATTATATGTCACAGTTAAAAATCATTAATTCTTGAATGACTGTACCTGTGAAAGCAGTACTCGTGTTAATGGAAGGGTAAATCTAGTCAAAGTGTTTTTGAAGAAATCGCTAGCTGAATCTGAATTCTTCGATCGTAAGTTGGGAGTATAGTTAGACAAATATGCCATAAAACTAACTATTGCAATTTAAAGGTTTACCATAGCTTTTTGTTAAATGGTGCCAATTTGAGCAAGTGACTATATAAACACCTTAAGAAGTATACTTCTTTAAAAGTTCTAATGAAATGCGTTATTTTACAACGAATAAATATGAATAAATTATTCGAAGATGAGACAAAGTAAGTGGTTCTGTCCCTTCCTCTTGTGTGCCGCAAAGTGTAACCCAACATTTTCAGGTTCCAACCAATCATAACAACGAAAATAATGCAGAAATCCTTGTTTTTTTCTTTAAGTAATTAATAGGCAACTAATTGTTACACTGAAGAAATATTAAATTTAAAAAATTAAAATTCAGTTTGAATTGCAATCGCTTCTCTGAAATTTAACTTGTAAATCGAGGAAGGTATAAATTTCAAGAGGATTAAAAATTTTACGAAACTAAAAACTACTGTTGCAAAACTATGCGTGAATTTCATATTAATTCTGAAGTCATTATTCGATTAAAATAACTCAGCGGAAACTGACGCAATAGCAAAACTCATGCTATGTAATCCAAAAAATGTCATTTTAGTGTAAAATATTATTTTATTATTATTACGAAAAAAATCGTGAGTGTATTAGTTTCATAGTTGTTCTAATATATAGAACACAGCATGAGATAATTGTGGCCCACAGCAGGAGAAAACTGTGGTCATTAAGAATAAAGTGTAATTTAATGTCAACAATCGTAAGTGACGGATTTATGTAAATTATAATGACATAAAAGGATATGTGTAATTTAACATATTGAAAACATGAAGAACAGCCTTATCCATAAAACTTGTAATAGTGAATATTTTACAAACGTTTAAAGCTATGGTCATTTTGTAAATTTATTTTGTGTTCATATTTTTAAATAGCTAATTTTGAAAAATATGCCCTTGCTTCCACCCTGTGTCGTAGTGTTGTATAAAGCAGTAAAAAACCGATTTTCACTAAACAAAACTTGCATTTTTATAGAAATTCTGTGCATTACCACTAGTACTTGTTGAAATTAAAACGGCTATTTGAATTACATTTACTGTCAATCTAAGTGACGAAAATTTGTATTTAATTTTTGTGATGGAAATGTGCAAAAATAGCTGAATCAGAAGTTCGACTGAGGCTGAGTGAAAGTAAGTCAATTCTAGCAGAAGTTCTACTGAAGCTGAGTGAACTTAAGTCAATTCTAGCAGAATAACTACTGAGGTAGAGAGAATTTAAGTCAATTCTAACAGAAGTTCTACTGATGTAGAGAGAAATGAAGTCAATTCTAGCAGAAGTTCTACTGAGGCTGAGTGAACTTAAGTCAATTCTAGCAGAAGTTCTACTGAGGCAGAGTGAAATTAAGTCAATTCTAACAGAAGTTCTACTGAGGCTGGGTGAAATTAAGTGAATTCTAGCAGAAGGCGAAATCTCTTCTTATTTTAAAGAATTGAAGAAATCTGAACACGTGCCTGATTTTCCAAATAATCAATGTAAAAAAATATGTGTACAACAAATAAATTTAAGTTTCTACTGGCAATATTGAATGTTTAAATATGTATTTTCCAATTACTGAAAATATGCTATACCGTTTCATTTTTATCAAGAAGCAATCAGAAGCACCATCTTCAATATGAAAACTAAATAATCTTGTGACCAAATAACCTTACAATATAAATTAAACTTTAAAAATATGTTTTTCCACGAAGATCATAATTTAAACTCAAAATGAATCACTTTTAGCAAATATGTCAAAAATAATACGTGTTCAGTAAAGGGACTGTTCCAACAAAACATTTAATTTATCCAGACAAAAATTATTGTTTAATAAATAATCATTAATTTTACTATGTCCTGCATCATGCAGAATTTCTAGTGACATGGAAGTGAATACATGAGTATCTCGGATTTTCAAAGCAATGATGATCCATGGACATGTGATAACTACGTCAAAACGCTTCCATTTTGTACAATACAATGCATTAAAATATCTCATGCGTGTAATATTCTTTCAGTATCACCAAGTTTTATGCCTATGTTCTCAAAAATATTCTTAGTAAATTGAATTTACAAAAACCAAGAAAAGAATGATAATGAGAGTTTAAAAAATAAAAGAAATACTATATCTCATTCACAGGTTGTAAACAAATGTAGGTATTAACTCCAAAGACAATGGATTATTTATTTTTTCTCATCCAAAATTGAACCTCAAAACAATGTCCTGCTGATGAATAAATTATTTCATGAATATAGTGTTTGTGCAAGAACTACATTTTACTTACACATATATGTATATACCTGTAAGTTTTCCTTCATTATTTTGGCAACAGAAATAATTTTAATGTGGAAAACAGTACGTGTTAATCTGTGACGCTTTTTTGAAGAGATTGAAAATTATTAAATGTAAATGTTTAGCAAACACATGCAAGTGAACGTACTTATAGTAAAGAACTGAATTTACAACGAATCTCAAACCTTAAAAAATGTCATTGTTTTCATCCGAGCTTAAAACCAATGCTCGAATATCATCAAGGGAAAAAGAAAAAGTACAACCTCCCAAATTTTCCGTGTTACTTGCAGCAGAACCGAAACGTAGTTTCACAGACGTAATAATATACATGCTTATCTTAGAACAATTTCATAAATCTCAAGTCTGATTAATATTCACATCAATTGTAAGTGTTTGAAAGTTATTGGGACCTGGCCAACGTTACTATTACCAACAACTTGATGTTGCTGCAAATGTATAAAGATGGCCGTCGAAGCTAAGTACATCAGAGGACAGTGTTTGTGGAGGCTGAAGTGAAACCACCAAGGGAACGAAGGCAAACAATGGACAGTTTCTAGGTAATGACTTTCCTCCTCTCTCCAAATAGACCTGAGATGAGCAAGTCAGTCAAACAGCTATCAAGAATTGAACAAGACCAACACGAACGCCACAAAGTCGTGGTAACCAAGTTCTTTAATTTGAAAGTAACTTTAAGTCGGAAACTAGGGACATCTGCTGATTAAACAATTCTCTCTAGTGCACTCATGTTTCCAGCACGCAGAAAACAAACGTATAGGTTGTCATCTTCTTCACTTAACGGTGTGCATTTAGTCAAATTTATGCAGAACAAATTATAAGAGGAATAACTAAAAAATATAATATTTCAGAGACAAGCATTGTTCATTTTTTACTGCAGAATATAGAACACAAAAATATAAAATAATTTACTGCAAAGAAACAGATTAACAACGACACAAAAATATTCTACGAACAAAATTATGTCTGTGATTATGACAGAAGTGTTGGCATGTGACCCAAGACACGACTCTAGTTGTGTTAGCCGAAGAGGAAGCGGAACCCCTGTTGTGGACGTGTTGAAGGTATGTTTCCTTCCTGCCTGAATCCGACACCACCCTCCAACCCTCCCGTCCCGACATTCCGTGTCCAGTATCATAACGAGGTACAGCTAGACGTGTGAAGTGAAGTTGAAGTCTGCGCTGATGTGGGTGTCAGAAGGCAGTAGGTACCGAGTGTAGTCTGTAACAGAGTGGAGGATCCTGTCTTCACCCATCTTCCTACTCCCATCTCTCGTGTACCTTCCTGCAACCTCACACCTCAACACGGTCGTCACTATGAGCATATGCTTAGATGCAGGGAAGTGTGCTAATCCCGATACTCGCGAACAATGCCCACCTCCCACGGAGCTGCTCTTGGAACATTCTCAAAGAAGCCTGACACCCACTCAAGTGCTTACTTTAACTCATCACTAAGCTGGTAGCCTCGTATGTAGTATCCGTCACCTCTGTGTTTAACGAGCCTATTTGTTGCAGGAGTATCGACGAGTGATGTACCTAGTCCTTGGAAAGATGTGCCCAATGAAAGTATTGAACCTCACCATAACCCTGTGCCGCATAAAGGGATCGCTGGACTCAATGGTAAATCAGCTTGCCTTACTTTCTGTCTTTCTTCTAACTATTTGATTCAATTCAAGTCATGTGTGTATATTACTTTTCTGGATTGCTTGTCATAGTGGTGTGCAGGCCTTTGTCTTTTAAATTTGTACATAATTGACCAAAAATATGCAATAACTTGTTATTGATTTTTACTTTTCATGGGCAATTATTTATATGCACATATAACATACTAAGAAACTCGATTTAGGATACTTTGGCTGGTTACAGTATTGGATTACGTAGCAACTACAGTCGCAAATATACATTTAATTATTTGTAATATTTTCAATGTTGTCTTGAATTTATGAGGAATGTTTATTAAAATAATTCAAAGGGGCAATCTGCAGAGCTCTGCAAACACATGTTCCATCCCAGTGTTGAAAGATTGGACTTCATACTTACAAACTTATGGTCTGCAGTTGTGTGTATCACTCGCCTTTCATCAAGGCGAACAAGGTTCCATTCTTGGGGTTGTTTCCGATTTGTAATACGTCACCGGAGCACGATCAACGAGCCAAATTCGTTTACTTGGCTCGATGAATTGGAGTCCCACACAACCATTTCTTATTGACATGGTAAATGATCTGGAAAGCCATTGAACGGCTCTTGATCAAATTACAAATATTATTATATAAACATAATCACTGAAAATAATGTGCCCCCCCCCTCCTCGACCCAGTCATGACACATCAACACACGAAACTTTGTTTACGTTTTGGAAAAAAATACAATTTGCTCGACAGTATTTTATGTCACATAATAATATCTTCACTTTATGTTTCAAGTAACTACCATTCATATATAACATGATTTCAAAAAAAAATGTTATAGGCCATTATATAGGATACACTAAACATCGTTGTACATCTCCAAAAATGAAGATATTATGCAACGTCAGATGACATGACGCCGACTCCGGCATAGTATGGAGTTAACGCTTGTTAATGGAAAGGACGGGGGAGGGGGCAGGGATATGTGTTTGTCACTTCACTTAGGGGCTTATCCCGAGTTATTTGTTTCGCTTCCATTTTACAGAAATTTTCGTTGCTTCTCATATGTTCATTTCTTCTGAAAAGTTGGCATTCTAAGTGCTCGTGAGTGTACTTTGATCTCAGTCCTGATATATCTGATCGAAACGAAGAACTGCGATCTGTCGTTTAGCATTCGTAACTGTAAACCACGAACAGATAATTCCCAGTCAGCAATGGTTTATTTATTCATACTCATAGACAGAAGAAAAAAATTAAAAATAACCATAGATATTACAGAATGAATCAACACGCTTCAAGGTAATGACAAAACAATAAACACAATTTACACACATTAGACAAACATACCGCCCACCGAAAATGAGTAGTATCAAATTATTTTATGCTGTTCGTATTGAACGTGAGTTACATTCTTCATGTCTCTTTTTAAATCACTGCGAGTGGACAAATTTTGGAAACAAGTAATATAATCTTTTCTTGTGGTGTTCTAAGGGTAACTACGCAAACTTTGACATCCTACCCAGGATGTACAACCGACACCCTTACATTCTCCCCTTTAAGTGGGGGGAAATGTTCAATACCACTAACCGGTCAATGCATGTATCAGCAATTGGTCGAATCCACTTCCCCGCTGTTGAAGGCTGTGTAAATATTCTACATTCTGTCTATTCCAAATTTGTTGTTGGAACTGAGAGATAGTTTCTTGCGGTCAAGAAGGTTAGTTTGAATGAGACAAGGCTTCCAAGGGCTCGCCAATAAGAAATTGACCGGGCGCTAGGACATCACATTATTGGAGGTCTGATTAGAGGGCACAAAGAGGTCGTGAATTCAGTATTGCCGAGATATGTCCAGTGTTGACAGCTTCTCTGAAGCCAACAAATGGTTTCCGACAACTCTGCACATGTTCTGCTTAGCACTTTTGAATCTAACGTCCCAAAGACCACCAAAGTGTGTGCATGCACGGAGGTTGAAATCATACTTTTATCCTTCTTGGGTCACCTAAGAAACAATCATTTGGCTGTCATCCTTTGAAAATAACGCTACATTTACCTTATCATGATATTTGGAAGCACCCAAGAAGTACACATGAAATGACAGTCCCCTTATTGATACAAATCTTTTAATAGTACGTGGTTCATAATTCAGCTCTAAAAGCATCAGTTTGGAATTGTAGGATTCCCGAAGCCAGTTTGCAAGAATAAAAAAAAAAAAAAACAATCCGAGATAATATATTTTGCCAAATATCTGAACAAAATTTTTCTCCAGTTCCGTATATTTGAAGAACAATCTCTGACGTCGAAATAGCATACATTTAATTGCGTCGCAAGAGAAAACGTTTTCCAAATGCATATTCTGGGTAAATATTAGCTAATAATGTTGGCAAATATGATTATCAAGGATTGTTGTTTTGTAGTTTTTATGTATTGACTTTGGAAAAGTGTAGATCCCAGTTGTAGAACTCAGCGCTTATTTTTCTACCACGCCCTCTTAAAGACTGCTTAAAAATGCTGCAGCTGTTAGATCGGATAAATTTTATTTAGTGTTCTGCCTTGGTTGTCACACAAACAAATATGTACAATTTCACTGTTATTCTTTGTCTTGGTCATACACTCATGGCATGACATGGACTGCCAAAATCCACACCAACACATCGAAAGGCTCGGACCTGAGTAAAATATGCTTTGATTTATGAGACCGTCACTGGACTCAGACAGTAGTTTGTCTATGAAGTACTGAATCTATTTATGAATCACATTTCGTACCATGCACCTTGCAGAAACAATCCACTATTCTTTACGAATGAGAGACCATGTCGTGAATGGTTCTGAATTTACGTTTGTTACATGACAATGTACAACTATTAACCGGGAGAAATGAATATGTTTTAGTATATATAAAAAGTAGGTTCTAGGACAAAGCCTCTTTTCTGCCTATTATTTGCACTCGCTCGGTATTATCTTGCTCAGTGGAAAAAATAGTGCAAAAATCTACCTCTCCTAGAACACACATTTTATGTATACTTAGCTTACATAAGGTAAATATTAACTAGTTAAATTATACATATTGTTCGGTAAAACTGATAGAGTGAATTTGTTTACCATCACCAAAATCTTTCATAAATTTATATACAAAATTTCTACCCCACTATTAGCATCTCTTAAAACTTTGTGTGTGAATTTTCGAACATATCTATCTGATAATATTACGTTGAAATGTTCTATTACTATTAACACTTTACTGCCGAGCCGTATGTCTCTCACTTTAGCATGGTTTATCGGATATTGTTTATCTATTAAAACCTCAGAAATTTGTTTTAGTTAGTTTATTATTTTTTAATTATTATTAAAAAACTGTAGCAAAAATTTTTGTCCTTGGTAAAAAAAAGTTTGTTTTACACAAAAAATAATAAATCGTTTTAATTTTAATTTTTCATTTTAGTTGTTACAATTTCATATCTAGTAAATAAACGCAAATTAAAAAATAGGCGACACTTTTTCTAATAGGACACGGCTTATGTTTGAAACAAATTTTAATGTAAAGGAAATATTTTTGTTAAGGGAGAGAAACCAAGAGAGAAACGAGTAAAATGCGAAACTTGTAAATATTATTATAAACCATATTTAATTACTACTAGTCATTTGAGAAACAGCATACACAATTGTGTACCAAAATAATATCAGCGCATTGAAATATCAAATGTTTGGGATTTTTTTTAAATTTTTGAAATGTCTTTTCAGGGTGAGGCATGTCACACATTGAAATACAATAATAAATATAACTTAATATATCATCATTAATTAAAATATTCATTTGTTCAAACAAAGGGAACAAAAATTCCCATGAGAGAAACAAATTAAATACGAAAAGGGCTTTGAAACTTTTAAATGGAGCGCTGAATATGCTTTAACAGAAGTGTCTTAGTTATAATCAATCATTTTTTGCTATCAAAATATTATTCAATAAGTTTGAATGTCCAATGACTTTTTCAGTAGTGCAATAATTCAAATTTCACAACTTCCCATATTATTTATTCAGTGTCTTTTTATTGATAGCTGGTGTGTTATTGAAATTAACTTTGTCCTCCCTAGAAAAACAGTTACAAAATAAAAATTATATTCAACATAATGTTTATCTAAGATTTCTAGCACTTGTTGCATTTTATGAGATAAAAAATTAAGACTACGTTAACTTTGGTTATATAATATAAATGTTAACAAAATAGCAAAATGCCTGCCAGTAAAAATGCTAACAATATAGCAAAATACCTGCCCTATTTCCTTTCCATCAGTCCTCTTCTTTCCACTGTGTCACATTAATTCATACACAAATACATAGCCATCTGTTCAAGCTCGACTCTATTGGAATATAACACCAGCATGAGCACAGGGCTATCAGATAAAGTTCGACTCTATTGGAACAGTACATCAGCACTTGCATGGGGCTAATTGATCTAACTCGACTGTATTGGAATATTATTACACCAGAATGAGCACAGTGCTATGTGATCAAGCACGACTCTATTGGAATAGTACACCAGCATGAGCACAGTGCTATGTGATCAAGCACGACTCTATTGGAATAGTACACCAGCATGAGCACAGTGCTATGTGATCAAGCACGACTCTATTGGAATAGTACACCAGCATGAGCACAGTGCTATGTGATCAAGCACGACTCTATTGGA